>KB677114.1:0-18808 GCA_000349165.1 Anopheles christyi | reverse complement strand
ATATATATATATAATATATATATGACAAACATATATATTATCATAATATTACATACATATATATGACGCATACATTAAGTGAATTCTAATGAATCAATTCTGCGTTGTTTTGAAAATATGTTTTTCAATAACTTGTTACCATGTTTATGTTTTGCTAAAAACATAGCTTTAAATCAACGGAACAGGAAAATGATGAACGCATCTATTGGTAAATTGAGATTCACTACAAGGTCGTGTAAATCTTCCATCGCTTGTCTCTGTGGCCTAGAATCAGAAGCACGCACCGCGACAATTGCTCAATTGAAAGTGAATCCAAGCCCTTTATGTCGTTGCACACAATCTTTCGTCACAATCAAGGCATGTCAACTACCATGCCGTTTGTATTTCAGCCCTTAAGCGAGTGATTTTGGAAGTTGCTAACGAAGGTACGAACCTTGTAGCAAAACATAGGAAAAACACATTGCATCATAATTATACTTATTTTCACATCAGCTCGCTCGAGCTCCAGACTTGGTTTGAAGAAACAAATTGTTCATTAGCGGTAGTTGCGTGCAAATTTCATTCAAAACTGTTTCCAGCCGACCCGTGTCCGATGCATTGAACGACGACAGAGGCGGATCGCGACAAAAAGTAAGGCTACGCCGACCCCAAGCATATGACCACGGGAAATGCTAGCCGCACCACTAAGTTGTATGTCTTTTATATGTTCTTTTTTTATCTCCACGCAATAGACGTGCAGCGTTAGGCAGCCACCGAAACAAAACGGGCCTGTTTCGTTAGACTACCTTATGATAATTTAATAAAATCACACATGTGTTGGAGTACGTCGGACGAGTTGATCAAAGTTAAGTGTATACGCAAAAGAAAAAAAACAACATAAAAGTGGTGGAAAACGCTACTAACATGTCGTTGTTTTTTCTTAATGCGATTAGTTAAGGAAATTTTCCAACTATCGCACGTTAGTCATGGGACCTGGGACCTTGACGAAACCACATTGTCTTGCGGTGGTCGGTTGCGCTCTTGTGCGAGATTTGAGTTCGCTTTCGGAAGCAAATTTTCCGCCTAGTTCCGAAACAATACGCAAACGAAAAGCGCACGAGTCCGGAGGCACGATCACCGCTGAGTATGGACAAAAACTCAGAACCAATGCACAAGGTCACGTTCAATTGTTGTGACAACAACAATGCTGGTGGCAGTTTAATGTGGGTAATGTATGATTTGTAGGCAATGTGTAATAAAATCCGTAGCGCGAACGCGTAGGGTGGTCTCGTTTTTTGTGGTTTCTTTTTTATCTATTTTTCTTTTTGACTGAGGTGACAAAAAAAGAAAATGAAATGTACAGAATTTCAACTTTCGATTGTCATATTGTTCACCTTTTGTTGCTGATGATACGAATATGATGGTGATGTCAAAACAATTATTGTAGAGTTTTGGTGATATATTGGAGCAGACTTCCGTTACATGAAACAATGTCACATTAAATTGGTAATTATTTCATGAAATAGGCCACACGATATCCCAATGGGTATACGCTCCTATAAAGGCAAGCCTTATCATCCCTACTGTTCGACTATCGGACTGTGTGGTAAAATTATGTTTTCTTCTTCTTATTCTTATTCTTATTCTTCTTCTTCTTTGGTGCATAAACCCTTCTTGGTCTGAGCCTTCCTTTGTCATTCATGAGCTTGGCTATCTGTGTCGGAATGGTTAATCAACAGCAGAATACGTCATTTAAAAACTTTTTTGCTAACATCAGATAGTTTGGTTAGAAATCCCTGGATTGCCAGTTTGTTTTCTGCTCTGCGTGTGGAAATTTGCCTTAAACAACCAGATTATTCGCCTAAAAGAAAAAAAAAAATACAGTAATACATTTTTCAGTTTCATGTGATCATCTTGGCTGGTCGAGTTGATTGTTATTATAAGTTTGGCATTGCTTCGAACCATCGATAAAATACCGACGCAAGTGTAAACAGCGCATACATACTAGCAGCATCACCATGTTAATCGCATTTCTGACCACGACCTTTTTAGCTAGCGGAATTGCAATGGGAAAAAGGAATATAACCAAACACAAAAATCATTATTATGTATGTGTCATCCAACAACGGTACCGTGGACGGTAGCATGGTAAAGACGTCAAATGAGGGGATTGAAAACATTCCCATAGTGGGTTCAGTCCCCGTATGGACCAAGAAGTTCCTCATACGTAGGACTGATTATATTACTGTGGGTAAACCAATTAATCACAGATAGCCAGCCCATGAGTGGCTAAGGCAGGCTTAAACAGACAACGGTTGTTGAGTTAAATAAGATAAATAAGTTATTCTTTACACTATTACAGCTTCTGTGGCAAACATTCCACTTATGTATATGTTGAAACAAACGCTGGTTGCAAACAAATCGTCAAGAGACCGGGTAGGCAAATGCAATTTTAATTCTCTGTTCATAAGCTTCATTTTCCAGTCCCCTTTTCCGCACATCGTTCGTGAGTTGGAGAAATATTTGGGTCTTAGAAATAGGAATGATGATCATCAAGAATGGAAAAATGGACCACCAACTCTAATTTGACCTAGCCTAATGATGATTATGATTTATTTGCTACCTGCTTCGAGAGCTTCCGAACGGAACAGACCCTTGCACATCGACGGTTGAAGGTATTTGGTTCGATGTTTGTTTGTTAGCCTTGCACCCTATCAAGCCAGTAAAGAAAATTTAAGGCAAATATTGATCAAACGACGCCTGTAGCTTTGAGTTCGTCTGCCACCCAGGTGACGAGATCCGGAGATCAAAGAACTTCGCGCAAATGAGGCATAGCTTGTGGGAGGTCCAGAATGGAAGAGCAAGTCTGTGTGTTTGAATTGTGACCCAGGAAAGTTGTTCATAATTGAAGGGCCGCTTAAGTACAGCTATGATGAAGGTTTATTCAAGTGGTAATGACTGATGCGTTTTAATTTGCCATATATTTTGTGCATTCGGTAACGTCATCAAACGGCACATGATGGACCATTTGTTTACGAAATCATGTTTGTTCGATCGGACGATGTTCAAACATTATCCAGTATTCATACGATTGGAAAGCATAGGACACAGTTCATTGGTCTTTCAAATGTTTTCAGTTAAAAATATGTTAAATAAATTGAACTGAATATGATATGAATATAAAGCGTTGGAGAAACATTGGGTTAAACAAATTAAGAAAGCTTTATTAAACCAGTCTCCTACCACCCAACAAGAGATAATACTCGCGCTTTTTATAAGTATATTATTGCGCTGCTTACATTAAAATTACAATTTGGTTGATCTGAAGTTGGTCGATTGCTATGTTGAAGGTGAAAAAATAAATAATAATACTATTGAATTAGTCAGTGAAGGTAGTGCTTCAAAAGTTTAATTCCAGATAAATGTATGAAGCGGATCCCTGAAAATATACCATGTTTCTTGGCACTTGTTGGGTTTTACTAAAGCGCTTACGTGAATCAGATAATCCGTCCTACACATTAAAATTACCAACCGCCCATGGCGAAATGGGCCGTTCCAAAAGGAGGGAATAATTATATCTTAAAGGCATATTCAATCTTGCGAAGATATGCAATGTTTGGTTTTTCTACGCGATATCGTTTTGTTCCTGAATCGACCTTTCTCGTGTTTTTTTTGCTAAACAACAACAGCGGCAGTCGTAAACTTCGAACGATCCAAATCGTTAAACCATTTTTGCTCGAGCAGTTTGGTGCGCATCGTTGTCCGTCCAGATACAGGAAAAGGGAAGAACTTGGGATTCGAGTGTGATATATGGTTTGCAGGACGAAGGAACTTTCAGATAATCGTGTGCGGCCCGCTTCAATATTATTTTAATTAATCGAAAGTGAACGTCTGTTCGACGAAGTCCAAAGAGCTCACACATAGCGCCTGCCATACGTTCCCTGTATACATGCAGACCCACATCATAATCGATGGATCCTGATCGAACTGTGATTGAGATGCAATCTGCTGATGTTTGCCCTTTAGAAATCACCAAAAAACATTATCAAGCAATGAGATAGGAACCGATCAGATCTAAGGCTCAGGCCTCAACGTCCCGATGGTTAACAAAGAAGGTTTCTGTAGTTTGTTTTGCTCCTAAAACAACGATACATTATCTGCTGCTGGTATATTTGAACCGTTTCGCCCCTTCCTCTTTTCAATGGTTCTGTTTGTCTATCTGTATTGATAACAAACGGAACCTGCATCATCCCTGGTTGATTCCTGCTATTGTTTAGAACAAAAAATATGCCTTCCAGAATTGTGGTTTCTGTCCTTACTGACACCATTTGCTACCCTGTGTTTCCGCTGGTAATAAATTTTAACTGTTGTAGCTTCTTTTATTCAGATTATTATCTCCAATTTATGTGATTTTCACCATGTTTCCTTGTATGACATCCCTATGACCCAACATTTGATTTGTATTCGTTTGTTATGATATCTGTGTTTTCATGCTATGATTTGAGAAATAAAAGATAACCAGGTGGTAGTGGGGAGAAAGGTTGTAAAGTTAGATTTTGAGGAGGCTGTTTTGATCAGAAAAAGTTTGAGTCGATCAGATATTTTGTAAAACAAAAAAAATCCACAACCATGGTGGTCGCATTCTATTTATATTGTAGCATTAATAAAACAACAATATAGCATTTAAATAATCCATGAAAATTGGATCTCACAATCAGAATACCTCCTTTCTTAATAAATAATTCATTCACACTCACACGTTTATTTCCAAAACGCTATTGCAAAATATAAACACCAATGAAATGATCGATTTTTCATTCAGAAATTACATAGAGTCGCACATGAATATGAAGAAGAAAAAAGCATGAGAACGATAACAATCTCTTTCTCATCCTCAATACACTCTCTGTATGCTTGGTATTTTTCTTTTCTAGTGAAGGCTTAAGAGATTGGTGGAAAACTATTTTCAACACAGTGTTCATACACTTTACAACATTCCGAAACAGGTGTTGGCGCATGGTGATAGATTTAGTGAATGCCTTTCACGCCAACAAACAAACGATCGATCGATCACAATGACAAAACCAAGTGCGATCAGTTTGGTCTCTAATACACCCAGTGCCCAGAAAGCCATCGACCACACAAGAAGGGCAAAAATATTAATGTTTTTTATCACTGTTGAACCGATACTGCGGTTCTGTTAAAACGTTTATACTGTTTTCTTTATGACGGTGCTTAATGGGACATCATTTAATTGAAATATGACAATTCACCGAGGGTTTTCGTGCTGCTGAGTCTGCATTTTCTACAGTCGCCACGGGCTCGACGGTTGTGTTCGTGGCCCCAATGACTCCCTTTCTCCAGTGAGGTTGTTCAACCGAGCATACTAACATACATTCCCACACCTTCCGTGGCCCGCTTGAACGTTCATCTTTGAGCTTTGAACAGATGAGCCCGAAGCGATTTGATACGATGCAATCGTTATTGAATTCCTTCGAAACCGAGCCATGAGTGTTGACTTGACGAGTTTGCCTGGTTCAAGCAAGGGAGGATATCGTTTTTCTGCCTTGCACAGCTTTTTCTTTCTACACGGACGTTGTTCTGATGTTTCAGTTTTTACTTTTTTTCTCATTTCTCAAACTCATCAAAATGTGTTCGTTGTTCCGTTTCGTCAAACCTTCACACTCAACGCGCGATTAATTTGTAATAATAAGTAAGCTAATTGTAACACCGAGGTCACGCATTTCGTAGCATAGCATAGCATAGGACATACTCTACTCAATCATCTAGTCTGATCAATTAGTTCCAGGTGTCTAGGTGGTCTACGATCCATAGAGCACCCAAATTTCAGTGATTCATGCAGCTTAGCTAAACAACATAAAAGCATATTCCAATCGTATCTATCTATGTAAGATGTAGCAGTACGGCCTGACTGTTACAACAGAATAATAAAAATCTTTAAGAGATTAGTCATACGACTTAATCTTTCGATCAAAATCTGTTGGTCATGCTTAACTTTCCTTAATAGAATCGTAATAGAAGCTTCGGTGATAAGCGGAAGTATTGAAATATAAATAAACAGATAAATGTAAACGTTCTACTTTAAGCTCATATCTACCTTTGATGATTATATATGCTTTACCCAGCAATATTTAACAAAAATCATTAATTTCATCTTAACAAAATTAAAACAAGTATACGCTAGAACTTCTCTGACTGGCACTGACAACCTTTTATGATCCCTGCAATGATCCCAAACGAGATTGGTTATCATCTATCTTTTATTTATCAATATCGCTGAAAAAGAATATCGTTTAATTAGCTCTTTACCTGCACTAAGAAACAATGGTGCAGTTCCATTAGGTTTGACTAATGGAGTAGCCTTGCCGAGAGCATTGTCCCATCAGCGCAGCTGCTAGCAAGGAACAATGCCGAGTTCATGCGCATCGAGTGTACAATGGCTAGATTGTTGCATTTTCGTCTCACAGTGCAACAACCTGCAACAATTCACCTTGCCGATACCAACCAACCAAAGCTCTTTAGATCCATATTCGTAAGGTCCATCATTCAAATCGTAGAAGGGGCATTACCGCACCGAGGCTTTTTTAAATTATGACAAAAACACCCATTTTCATATGAACGTATCCGCAACAGTCGCATGGGCCACTAAATTTACACAACGTTTAAAGTCTTCCGTGAGAGTTTGCTGGCCGGTTTCACTTCGTGCACTGCATCCGGTGGCAGATGAAGGGATTTGGAAGTCACGATATGCGCTTGAGAATATTCTTGCTTCCACAGAGCGTTGAACTTCGTTGCACTTGTCGTCACCCAGCAAGCAAATATACACGCACTCTGCCTTTAGTACACATGTGCAATAAGACAGCCGGTGAGCGCGCATTGTTTTAGCGGAATTTTAGTTATGTGTTTAATGATAAATGATTTATACGCTTGTTTTTATGAGCAAACTCCTCCCGTCAAGCACTGACCGCATTGTCATTGGCTTTGTTGGTACACTGAAGCTCTGTGGCTACTTGAAGTTGTTTTGCACTCAGTTTGAATGGATTATACGACTCTTTGTTTGAGGAGCTCTAGTCGAACGAATAAAGTAGCTCACATTTAAGTTATAATTAACTCATATCACATTCTTGCTGCACACTTTGTAACAAGATTTAGTCTGTAGGAAATTTCTGATCTGACTTACGAGTAGTTCACATACCACATATTAGCTTATGATGAAGGAAAATAAAAATATAATATTTACCTATCTAAGACCCAAGCTTTTATTTGCTTTGAAGAGACTTATTAGGCATGATAAATGCATGTCATTTTCTAAACCGGGTTCAAACTCAAGAAAGCTAATCAAATTCAAAATTCCTCGTCTTGTTTCGAGTGCTAAGTGGAGCCAAAGTCTACAAAAACCAATGTCGAATGAAAACCATAACGAATCAATAAACGTCCAAAACCTAACACACAATGCCACCTACCTGCAGAATGGACGGACATATACTCAGACGAGAACACAGGCAAGATGAGCACATAAACAAACTGGCCAGAGCTTTTCGCACCAATCCGGAGGCCATTTCGGTAGATCCGGATTGATTGATGGCAGCGTTTTGTATCATTTGTCAACTATTCTGCTATCAACCGATTCGTCCCGACCGTGCCCCTCCATGCCTCGGTTAATCACGTCATTCATCGTCCAAGTAGCTTTTGCGCGATCGAAACAGAGGTGTGAACTAAAAATAACAACAACGCATCGCATGACAAGGCAAGCAACTCAAAAAGGCGAAACACACGAAACACAACGCGAAACTACCGATCAACTTCGAGCGCCATGAAGCATGAATCTTGACCAGTTTGTGTTATTCGTACGCTGTTTATGTTATCCAGCTTCATCCATCCAGTGCCATCCGCATTTGTTCGGTGATCCGAAAATCACCTATTGCGTCTGCACAGTATCGTTTTTCTTTATCAAACTTATTTATTTAGCTTTTTCGTTCATCTTCCAGCGGCTCATGATACAACCGCGTACCAATAGTGACAGAGTAGAAGTAATGGAGTGACGGAAAAATGGCGATCTGAAAGATGATAAATTTGGCTAAGATTTGCTCTCCTCCCTTTCGTCTGGTATGGATTTGAATTTCAAATCAAATCTAATTTGTCTTGCATTTAGCATGTCGCCTGAATTGATGTTAACCGATTTTCGGTGTTTATTTCTCCTCGATGTCACATCAACTCAAATGACCGTCTGGTTTATCATACTAGTGGTGCTTCTGCTGGTGCCGTTCATTGTTGAGGTTTAGAGTAAAGTTTTTTTAGCTTTGGAAAGTAGGACCTAGAGCGATAAGACGTTCACGTTAACTTAGTATTTAATCAGTATGTGCCTGAGTTTATTTTCACTAAAACGGAGAACAATCTTTCACCAAAAGCAGTTACCGTATCATTTCGGTGACCATTTCGGTCTTTCCACGAACTAGTCGTTGAAGATGCTTACCCATTTTGCCTGACAGTAATGATGTAGATCTCTGGCAGCTCTATTTGGGACAAGGATGCTACAGATTAATGAAAATCATAAAACGACTTTTTCGCTATTGGTTTTTATTGGATGCTTTGGTACACGCATAAAGAGCTTTGGTATTTAGAAACTGAATAAACTAAACCAACCAAATGATAACTTTCTCCTTCCGTACTTTTTAGTGCTAATCTTGGTCTTAGCTTAGTTATGTTAGGTAATATTACAGCAAACTAAAGCACGCGCTACTATTCACTTGCATCTAAAATTACCTCTTTCAAAATATTAGTCAGTTTAAGCTAGAATCTGTTTAGATTTAATTATCAAATAGTATACTTGTCACATAAAGACGCTTAAGGCAAACCAGAGCATTATCTGAGATGCAGCTAACAATAATAAATTATAAGCTTTTAAATGTTTAAAAATACAGCTATGTTTCTTTTGGTTACATCATACAAATAGAGCTACCATTACCATATTATTGTTGTATACAAAACTCACCACATTTTTCACCATACTCCAACTTTGAACGGACCGCAAGTTTACAATTCCAATATGATGATTAGAATTTTTATGTCAACAAAAAGCAAAAGCTTTCTAGTCCTAATCAGATGATAGCAAGAGGCTACTTCAAACACACCCAGTCAAATGCAGTAGAACTGGTTGAATTTTATGACAAATATTCATCTTCTTTAACGACAAACTCGGCTGCTACTGAAGTAAGCCACCGCAAGACCCCCGAATGTAAATGGAAGTGTTTTATGGATGCCATTAAAAATCAATTGATAATGAACAAATAAAATCTGGTATGCTGGATCATTCGCTTTTTCAGGAAACTCGCCCTATCGATGGATTGCTCATTGAAATTCATGGTTCAAGGGTCCTCTAGAGAGTTTCAAGTTGTCCGGCCATGAGATGAAAAGCTGACCGATTATTGCGAGCAAAGTTGGGGCTGGGCATAAAAAGCTTTATCGTTTTTTGAGTAAGTTCAGCAAAAGTTGAATGCACTGTAACGAACGTACCTCAAATCGCCTGAGTGGAAATCATTGATATTTGAAGGTGATTTTGTATGGGTTCATCAATTTTGCATCTGTCTGCCGTTTCGTTGTTCTAGTTCAATTAGATTATCTACGAATTTTTGGAGAACCTTATTGTTACCATACTGAATGTCCATTCGGGAAATCTTTAAAGCTACTCTTGAAAAACGTGTATGGTCAATATGGCATTAAACTTTGCTTAACTCCTTAAAAGATGATTTGCACGAAATGATGATGGATCTTAAAAAAAAAAAAAAAATTTAGACGATATCAAAATAAAAAAGGTAACATATCAAGTACATTCTTCTTATGTCGGCACAATAACTACAGTGAATAAAGGACTTCTAAACCAACTAATGGACAGTCTATCTGTGACTTATAAGTGTAACCGAAGCAGTATAGTCAGTCGTAAGTGTAAAGGGTTCGGTCCATATGAAACCTATGACGGGCATGTTGTTAGATCGTACGCCTTGACGACTGTACTACGGGTCAATTTCATACATTATATTTACAACAAAAAATGCATGTACTTCATATCGAGTTTTTCGAATGAATTCAGTGACCGATGCCAGAATTCCATATTGGAGTTTTTTCAAGATTGTACTGTCACTATGGCAGTTGATCATCACTTGTGTAATTATCATCTCATCCAAGATACGAAGTTTTATTGAAATCCAATTAAGAAATTTTTTTTCACTTCGACCCTCGCTAGCTCACTCAACCTCTTCGCATTAGCGACAAGTATTTTGCATGCGCATTACCGTTGAATTCGCACACTTCCCCCATGCACCGGTTACTAAAGATCATCAACAAAACGAAGCGTCCACGAACTGAACCGGGTGAACTTGTTTTGATTCCCAAGGATTACCACTACCGGATGCTGCTGAGGCAGTTCCAGATGTGCTGATCTAGCTGCACCCAACCAGGGGTCGATTGCACTGGACGCAATGAAGAACTTTAACTACGAGACACGGTGATTCCTAACTGATAAGGCGGAAAACATCTGAATTAATCCTCAATTTATCTCTGCATGATACTATCTGTGATATATGCGCTCCGGTCATGATCGTCCATCCTAAAGTCGCTCCTCTGCTCGGTGCCCTACTGCGTAAGGTGAGGACTTTGAACGGGTCATCTCTTCATTTATAGGTCTTGTTCGTGTACTTCTGGTGCAAGTTCAAGTTTTACCTTCAGCAGCCTATCGGTACTGTCCCGAGCAGTTGATATTACCGTGTTGTAGTACGCTCAAGCATTGCTCGGTTTAGATCGGTGACAGTTAGCTGTCTCATCGGTGGATATCAAGTTTTAATCATTTTCTTCGTAAACGGTACTTGTGTATAACTGGTTCGTCTCTAGCAATTCATCTAAAATGCTGAACTGTATGGAATAGTTCAGCACGTTGCGATCGCATTATTTATTTCACATACAGATTTTTAATTGGACTTTTTGTAGGCTGTTCAGTAATAACAGAGTGAACTGTGATAATACTGTGAGAATAGAGAATTGAAACTGACACACTAATCATAGTTTGAAAAACACAATCGAGGATACGATACGACGATACACATTATTTGAATGTTTCCTAGTCAAAAGATCCAACTGTCGTGTACAGCATCTTTTAAAATGTGATATCATAAATGCACCGGAAAAAGCTTGTAATGCGATTCCGTTCGTGATGTACTAATCCTGAAAACATCGTGACCTCTATTCCCTTGAAATCAGTAGCAGAAGTGAGTTGATGATGTCACTTCGGCTTGTCATTGATATATTATCATTTGAAAAGATGTCACAAAATGGTTTGCACAGAGTTAGTTTGAATAATATAACCAATCAAGAACGACCAAACATGTTTGGAATGATAGTACAAGTACCTAAAATACAGCCTTTGTTACATGGGTTAACAAATAAGTTAAAACTACTATAAAATTAACATTAAGCTAAAATATCAGTGGATAGCGTGTATCATGCTTTAAAATATTGAATTCATCTGAACAGACTTAATATTTACATATATATTTGTTTAAAATTTAAACTATAGAAGCAAACAATAAAAAAAATTTGCGTGCACAAAACACACATCATCTGTTCGGATTATGTAAATTAGAACCATTCGAAGCATACTTTGTTCATCTTGGGAGAGGCATTTACATGCTTGATTGTCGACCATCAATAAAACTTCATTCAAATGATTATCGCATTTCTTGTTAAAAAATATCAAGTGTAAATAATTGTGCACTATGAATTAGGTGAACGTCTTTGGAATGGTTTAGCACATGACTTCACTATGATTGCACCAAAAAAAAAATCAGAATGTTTGTGTAGCAACGTTCATCTTCGTCATTAATATATTTAAAACGATCTTCAATCTGTTCCCTGATTGAAACGTATCTTTCTATAGCAAAACACAATATCGCATATTCTACCTGCATTGAACCCTGAGGCTGTATGCACATAATTGAAAATCGATTTTTTTTATAATATTCCAGAATTTTGCTCTAACTTCTGGGCATTCGCCTCACGACTTGTAACACAACGGGTCTTTCGTTGACCTCACTCAATAGCAGAGCGTGCAGTATTACGCGACAAAAGATACGATAAATGGATACGATCAAAATTTCGGCCATCTTTTCCACATGTTGCTGGCGCGTGCAGCCACGATCCGGTTGCTAGGGCCAGGCGTTTTAAGAGAAATAAAATAATCATTTTTAGCTGCAGTGCATGCAATCGTGCTACAATTTGTGTTTTATAAGCATACGATCGGCATGAATCACGGTAGGAAAGTCGTGGGCAACTACCGCGCTAGAAATATCTATTAGTGCAGCTCCTAATGATCACGATTAACGTCATATATTCTGACCTCAGGGTCATAAGGTTCGGTGTTTCAAACGGAGCCTTTAATTTGCAATGTCGTAACGATTGCCGAAATATTGGTGTGCATACTACCAAAAGCTAAAGGTATCATGAGTCTGAAATCAGTATTACAAACATAGATTATTTTTTATTATTAAGTTATTTTAGTACGCTCTATGTCTATTACAGCAAAATTGCCGCTTTTAATCTGTTCCACCTCAGAATATTCCTCCCTTAGCTGCTCTCTGCATCAACCCAAATTTTCAAACACCTGCCATAGCATACATGTTATGCCATTCTTAATCTTGATGCCCTAAGATGCATCTTTCAACAATACGTATCATATCAAAACTTCCTCTGTCCCTCAGTACAATGGTACGGCGGTTCCGATTCGTTTGCCATGCGGATGTCGAGAGTATTGCACATTCGCGATTGTATTGCAGACGCTGGTCGCCCAGTGTTCGGAGCTGACATTCAACGAAACCGATTACACCTACCACATTGAATGCATAGCAGTTTCCTCTTGCAGGTTGACTTACTGCATATCCACTGTCGTTGCAACAGCGCTTTGTAACCAGTACGAATTGATGCACAAGTATCGTTTCAAGCGTTTCGCAAGCGTATTTACTGGTAAACTGACCGGTGTATGGAATTGTTGCATCCTTCATGGACATGGCTTTGAATTGAACACACTAAAAATGGAAATCAAATCTTGATGTTTCCGAACATTCCACAATGTACGACCAAAAATGTATTAATAATACAGAGTAATTGGATATTGGATACTGTTTTACTAACTTTAATTATTATTTCTGTTTTGTTTATTTTCACATGCTATTGATAAGGTCTATTCGTTTCAGGGAGTGAAATGCTAAAATATACTGAATAATTACAACAACATAACAATAACTTGTTTTATAATGTTTAGTAATATAACTATATGTCATGTTTATGGCCCTTGACATTTGTATGAATGCGTATTTTTACTCAAAATTACATACAAGATAAAGTTTATGAAACTTTATCAACATAAGGAAGAGACAAAAAACCTGTTTCTGACACTCAGCATTTTAATCACGATACAATTCTTGGTATGGCGTTAAACCTGATTACCAAACACTAGTCATTCCATCATGAGTCCAACCGAATTCCATCCATTCCACACTCCCTTACGTGTTAATTAAATTTATCTAAATCAAAAACCAATGTTTCCTGTCTTGTCGCCACACACTTCCTTATAGCATAGCAAAAACAAAAACATGAGCATATATTCTCACGTGTGCTATATCCTGCACTGCACCACCGCTCGAGCGAGCACAGTTGTATTTATTTTAACTGATTCCCTTCCGGCCGTGTGGTAGATGTATCGATAGATCTCATTCCACTACGGCACAGCGTACACGGGCCGCTAGCATCTCACTGTCCCAGCACGCCCACGACACGGTGTCGCTTTAATTACGTGCTAGCATAAAGATCTCGTGAGACTGGCGACGTATGCCTATGGGAAGGCTTGGTCGGTAAAATGTTGCCATTTCCCAACCAAACTGTTTGCGTCGGTCTCGCAATGAGGGCGCATCTGCCTGCCGAGATCGGCCGATCGGCCAAACGTCTGTGGAATTGGAATCGAAAACCAGTGCCAGCAAGCACCGGCAGGAAAAAGTTTTCCAACCATCGCTCCCATACTATACTCGTCGAAGCACTATCATTGACTACGGCAACAGGCGTACACATACACCTTTGCGTCCCCTGCCAGCATTAGTTCAGTGAAGTAAAGCGAAGATCTCATTAACAATTATTTTGATTTATCATGTGACGATTTTTCTCTCGCCCTTAGCAAGGCGACCTCCATAAAGCTCAACGGGTACGGTTGACATCGTATTCTCAGCCGAAGTTGCCATCCTCTCTCCCAGGTAGTAGTTTGACTCCACTCGATATCGGCACGATTCCAAGCGTATGGCACCATACGTTTCCGGCCGAAGTGGCGAAGCCAAGAAACCAGAAATTATACATCATTGCATCGGATTTAACACTGGGGTGCAATTTGGCTAAGGTCACCCCCTTCTTCAGTAACGACTGGCGTCCAATGAAGTTGTAGGCAGATGCAGAAGGTGCAAGTTTCAGAGTATCGCAAACCGGGCTGCAACTAGCAATACGGTGCATTGCGGCCGGATTGTGCTCGGAAAAACAGGCCCATTAGTAAATCGTCACCACCGGCAGAAGATGAACGCTGTCATTAGACCACCCTATCTGGAAGCAATTTTTTTAGCACTTGCCATGCCACAGCCGTCAAACCGCTTTACACACGACGTTATTTTTTTGTCATTGCCTTGTGATGATACAGCTTCTCTATTTTTCTCTAGCTCCCCATCACCCATCTCATATACTCATCCCATGTTTATCTTTTATCGGGCTTAAGTGCTCTCTGTCTTTCTGTTGCTTCTCAATCTCTTTCACATTGCACATCTAGCAGGTTCTGTGTGGTGAGCCGCATGTATGTACATTATTTTACCTGTTGCAAGTACATTCGGCACACTTGCCAACGAGAAGCCAGCCACTCACCGTGAACGATTATTTATTTTGAAATTAGATAGTTTCGTTATAATTAAGTGTTTTTGCTTCGATAACTGGTCGTCTATGGTTCACAAGCCCTGGTGGGGATCATTTTCCTGCAACGCAAATTAACACTACGAGTGGTGTCGATTGGTCCTGAAGGCAGTGCGAAATATAGTTTCAAATGGCAGATAGTAGATTTGCACATCTGCGGAAGTTGTAGGCTACTGCTGGAGCGATTACAAGGCACCGATGAACGACATTAGTATATAAATGATGTCGTCCCTCGGCTGGCCCCTTATAGATATAAAATGTTTCGGATTACACCAACTTATACTTGAAGTATCAATAAACAGGCAAGTCATGGGTTCAAATCTCCAAAACTCCCAGACGCTGAACTGACTATCCTAACGTGGTTCAAATTAATAAGTCACATATATCCAACCCCATTTGTGACTTAGGCATGATTTCACCAAATGTTGAGCCACAAAAAAGCCAAAAAACTTGGTAATGAATTTACGGAATAAAGTAAGTGTTTTGACGGAATAAACAGAGAAAATAAGCAATATAAGAAACTAGAACCTCAATCAATCAATGTGCAGCAAACACCTTCAACCTGAAACACGTTTGAAATGTGGAGTGTTTTCTTTCTGAAACCAACAATTAAATAATGTCGAAATAACGACAACCATTGGATAAAAGCGTCCAAAAGTACATTTCGACTTGCTATGGAAATTGTTCTATTCAATTTACGAAATCGTTTTAATTTTGTTGATATTTATGCAGAAACCGTTTACACCGTCTTCCCCTTTTGCTTTTCGCCTTTTTTCATTTAAAAGTGATATAAGAAGACTCCTCCCACTTTTTACAAACGCTTAACATAGCAGAACGCTTGCACGATGGAAAACTGCCGGACATATATAAAACAAACGCTTTGATACCCTTTTGCAAAAGTATGATTTAAATGATAAAAAAGTGTTGAATATGAGCTGTAAATATATATAAAAAAAACTATACGATTAAAACAGTCAAGGTAATTTATTACCTGATCAAGTGCATGTTGTTTTGATATCAAACATCGTCGGATTCATACCGATCACGATATTGCGCGAGAGCTTTGATCATCATGCAGAAGCAACGAAGATTGTTTCACTTTAGTTACCTCTCGTTTACTCTCGTCTTATGTTGATTCTGTAATATGCGATTCACTGAATGATGTTCTTTCAGATGACTGCCCCAAAAATAAACAGATGACGTCACAAAACCTGTTTCACTGGCCGTGTGTAGAATGTTGTACTTGCTTGCTGGTGGTTAAAACTGGTCAACAAACAGCTGTTGACCATGCTCTTACGATCAAATTGTGTGGCGCATTGATCATAGTCTCTTTGGTTGATTGTTACACCTCAAGTAAGAAATATTTATTAATCTCAAGCTAAGCAATAGCATTAGCAGAGGTACTGAACAAGTATACGATTCACAACAAATGCTAAATTGAATGAAGAGGATCATGTGAATGTCAAAAATGAAAATGTATAACACTGATTATAATAAATTAACTTTTAATAGGAAATCCGAATAATAATAATTGTTGAAAAAATTTATAAATTTTTACATGTAGTTTCTGTAATATAATAACGTAAAATAAAAAATAATACAGGTCGATCGAAAGTATTGAACCAACATTTGAAGCATAATAATTGTAACGCACAATGCGTTTGATAAGCAAACACCGCTCTAGAAAATACAGCCTTTAAAGGCCGTTATGACCGCGTCGTTTACGCCAAGACAGAAGAAGAACTATTATGGAAAAATGTAAGACAGTGTGTCTTATTTTCCGTATGTGTTTAATATGAAAAATGTCGTACATATCATATTATCATAATGTAATGGATAAAATTAGGAAGAAGTTCCTTTTTTTAAATCTTGCATAATTCAATATCAAACCATCCACCCATAATACTTTTTTTTCTTTTCATACCATTGTTAATATTTTATGTTTTGGAGTAAGCAATTTGACTGAGCCTGTTTTGTTTCTATCTTAATAAGAAGAAGATGCGGTTTTGGTGCGAGCAAGTAAAAGTCGATTATACGCATATTAATAATATGTTTTAAGTTTGTTTGTTTTGATTAATCCACAATACTCAACATGCACATCGCAATGTTGATTTGTTGAAGCTGCGTAGAAAAACAGTAATTTTAATAACCACTTTCATTCTACCAATTCAATTGTGCCCAGTGAGGGTACACAATCGAATTCTGCCACAAAATTGCATCCAATAAAATTTCAAACAGACACAAATAGATCGCGGAGTGTTTCATTTTCACTCGAACTCAAACGGCAGCCATGTAAAGAGCCTTCGTTCACTTTACCGTATAATGCTACATTCGAGCACCGCGCCAGCAATTGCACCTGTGGCGAAAGCCGCCACGATTGAGCGCCGTTCGTCTAACGAACCGTGAGAAATAAAGCTATTTGACGCCTTCGTATTTCATGTTTTCTTATTACTTTGTCTTGGAATCTCATGTTGTACGTCTTGTTGATCATCCAATCCGGCCCTCCCCCCTGATCGTTTACCGGATCGACTCACAACCGATCGGTTCAACGGATCAGACCTGCCACAAACATTTGCACCTAGCTATCAGCACGAACGAGGGTTACCGTGCTCCATTCAATGAGTATACGAGCAAAGAGAGCATCCGTCCAGAAAGTAAATAAACCAGACCTCGAACTGGAACCAAACCTCGAGAATACCTAAAAGGCTCAAAGCCGTGCAATCGCGGGCGACCGTCAGTACACGAATTGCACGGAATTGAAGGTAATTTTTCTATAAACTCACCAACAACGTCTTCAATTGGCGGCAACTGCCACCGTCTCCATCGTAGTTGCATACTGTGTTTTATACATTTTCCTGCTTCCCGTATCGGAACATTGTTTCACCTTCGCTACTCTTCTTTCGCCAGATTGAAAAATAACGGGCTTTCACTTTCGATGCTGGTACTAAATACAACTGCTGTAGATCAGCCAGCTCGACTCTGTCTATTACCTTCCCTCGGTTTCTCGCTAGCAGTAAACAAGGGTAAACAGGCATACACCGACAAGCACTACTACATTCTACACCTGCAATACTACGTCCTTTCCAGATTGCTATGATTTTGAAATGTCAACCGCAGCATCTAAGTAAGTTACTATTTGAAATTACTGCTTTGTTTAGTCGGCAGATTGAATTGCTATTTATCGCACGGCCCGTGATATCTCTGCTTAATTTAAATGGGTTGGTTGATGTACCGATAAGTGAACATCGTAGTTCAATAACAATCCTTGCTGGGTACTTATCTCAAAAGAAAACAGTTGATCAACAAATGCAAAAAAAACCAAACAACTAATTTTTCGCTTTGGATTGCGTGAATACTTTCAGTTGAATTGATGTCACAATACTGTAATGTTGCTATTACTGTAATACTATTATAGCTATAAGCTATAAAATTGACATCCAAACAGACTGCATAGCATATTTTAATCGGTTTTATCTCATCACGAAGAGTTATCAATAATGTTTAGCTAAATTGCATAAGGCATGTATTTTTTGTTCAACAGAAGTTGGCGTTCCTTGTGAAAGCTGTAGCATAAATATGTATGTTTAATTGAAACATTCAAAAATTTAAACGCCATGAAGTATGCAATACAGAAACCATCATACACAAATTTCAAGGGCGTCGAACATTATCTGTGCCCATCAATCTGAAGTACGCACCATGCTGTATCAGCAGCAGGTTAAACGGTAAGCGGACTAAGCGGCCGCGAGGGGCCCCAGGAATTTTGGGGGCCCCGAGCTTAATTGTATTATAGTAGCAAGGCAGGCCTGCTTCTATTTTATATCAT
>KB677103.1:0-18877 GCA_000349165.1 Anopheles christyi | reverse complement strand
CGCGCGCGTGTTCTCAGTATACGTTTTCGCGTTCGTATTGCAAGAACAGCAGAAGCAGCAGCAGCAGCAGCAGTAGTGTGCTCATCATCGCTTTCAGCTTCGGTTTTTGCGGTGTGTGTGTGTGTGTGTGTGTGCGGTGAACTCGTGTGTGGTCTTGGCCGTCGTCTAGAAGACGAGGGGGAGGGGTGAACCTTCGGTGGAGAAACGGAGGTGGACACGCAGTTCAAACATCCGGACGGGCGCTTCGCTTTTTCCGTCGCTTTCTTCGCGGTGTTTTCGTCCTTCAGACTTTACACGGAGTGCGTACGTGCGTGTGTGCGCATGTGTGTGTGTATGGTGTGCATGCGTACAAGCTGGTGCGGTGTTGTGTGAATGTTGTGTGTGTGTGCGGTGGGGCCGTCGCCGTCGTTTGTCGTCGCTGCTGCTTCCACCACACCCCAAGACGCACCGTCCAATTGCTTTAGTGTGGCAGAGAAAACTGAACCAGTGAAACAAAAAAGTAGGTAAGAAAAATGAAGAAAGTAAGAGAGAAAAAAGCACAGACAACGCAACGCTTGGGGGTTTTTTTAGGTCCTTTAGCTCGAGGGGCAAACACACATTTCGGTGATTTCTTTTTTGGCCATTATTCTCTCTAGATGCATTACTGGAGTGTTGATTGGTGCAATCGCTATATGGACCGATACCTGCTTTGATCTTAACGGGGGGTTCGATATTGATCCAAACGCAAACAGTTAAGCTGGGTTTGCATCCTGACTACAGTTATTAATCGGATAAATGTCGCTTTTAGCTCCCAATTTCAAACCATAGAAGCATTCCTGTACACACAGGAACTCATACAAGCAAACACTGTGCATGCCATGTGTCCACTTTCAGTGAAGTGAAACGAAACGGAAACTCGCCACGATGGGTTAGGAATGGCTGTGCGTTCACTTCACTACACCTTCAAGCCGGATGTTAAAAACCGAAACGAAGAACAAACCGCATACAGCCAACGAGCTTCTAACCTCAAACATATTCACACACAACAGTGCTGCCGGTGCGTTGGTGTTTTTTTCCTCGTTAAACCACAACCAAACCGGCTTGCAAGGAGGTGAGCTAGGGTCACAATGTGTTATAGGTTGAAGAAGGGGGTGGTGGTGTAATGATGCTCGACAGGATTGTAATCAAACAGCCGCAGGACGTTTACAGCCGTGATGCTACAGTGGAGTGACCAGTGTCAGTGTGTGTGTGTGTGTGCACTGTTGGAATTTATGCTGCATGTTGAGGATGACCTTTGCATATGTGTGTTTAGAAAAGGATACAAAATGATGTGTGTCGCTGTAAAAGTGTGAAACGAGAAGAAAACAACATCATTATGCAAAGTTTGCCACACCATAAGACACGAGCTGCTGTAGTGTGTATCCGAACAAGATGTGAAATAAAAATGCCCATGCTGCCAGTGTACAGACCAATACATCTTTTCAATTTGATTTGCCTAATCACAGTTGACGTGTTATGTTGCCAGGCAATGGGAAAATGGGTTTAGCTTTCCTTCTTTTCGGAAAGTGACAATCAAGCAAACAGCGGTGCTCACACACAGTTGTGTAAAGTAAGGATACGCGCATCCTTTTTCCTGGAAAATGGGGGCCAATTTTTCGACATTCTCTACTCTTTCCAACGGTGTTCTCTCTCTCTCTCCCGCCCAGCTCGCGGAGACTGCGAAAAAGAGAACATAGAAAATGTTGTGCTGCTTCTTTGGAAAAGAAAGAGAGTGGCTGTGTGCATGTGCGTGTGTATGTGTGTGTGTGTTGATGTGGGAAAATTGTGAACCGAGCACACACCGTTTTCGAGGTTGATCGAGCATGAAAAGAAAAGCCAACTACTATGAACCTGACGAAGGTGAAAAGAATAGGCAAAGATGGAGGCTCATCTCTTCCAACAGGATAGAAAAAGCCATCTTTGTGTGTATGTGTGCGTAGGTGCGTGTAGAAAGGAACAAACACAAGGAAAGTGAAGGTGAAACGTAATCCGACCGGAAAACAGCGTTCCCCGTTTGGGGGAAAAAAAGGGAGTAGAAAAGTGGAAAAGAGCGCAACTTTTCCGGAGCATGTGAAGGAACGACTCTGTGTGCGTTTATATGTGTATGTGTCTCAGTGTATGGAAAAGAAAAAAAGGGGTAAAAGTTTAAGCACCGGAAAAATAGACTGCGTGAGACGGACGGAACGGGTGTGCAGTAAAAAGAGTGGGAAATGCCAGCCTTACGGGCTTTTCATTTCGCCCGGGTGAAAAGCCTAGTGCAGCGAAGTGTAAATATTGTGAACCAGGATGCTGCATAGTGTGTGTCGTCGTACCGCGATCCGTTTAGCAATCGTTGACACGTCATTTTTGTGGTTTTTCGTATGTGTTTTATATTTTATTCATATTTTCACAAACGTCTACGTCGAACGTGTGTTGGAGGGAGATAGAGACAAGAGAGCGTAAGAGAGAAAGGGACAACGAAAGAGAAAAGAAGGTTCGGTAGAAGTTTCAGTGAATAAGAAGCGAAAACAAGTTAAATCATGATATTAATCCCCATCGTTCCCAGTCTCTAAGATTAATCTGCTAATCCGTTCGAAGTTAGCAGTGTGTGTTTAAAAGCATTACTCGAATGTTCCACCTCATAAACAACAATCTGGGGAGCATTTTTCTGAGCACCTATTTTCTTTCTAAAAAAATGGATGCTGTTTGTGCTGCGTAGTGATAATAAGGCTCTCAGGTGTTTCTCAGAATCAACCATCCGCACGGAAAGACGAGCATTGAAAAGGGTATCGCCTCAAAAGCACTAACCGCAAAGCCACAATCTGTCAGTTGTGTGGTGGAGCCAGCTTCCCTTCACTGTGGGCCAATTTCAAAACGCATCGCCTACTAGGAGGAGACTTTTCACGCTGTAGCATTGGTGATAATACATTTCCACACAGATTGCCTGTAGGTTCCATCAGAGGTACGTTTCTTCTTCTTCTTTATAATTTGCGGCCTCTTCAAAATTGTGTGAATTGGTGTGAATTTTAGCCCTACCAACGATGTGAGTGAGAACGTTATCGACACGGCTTCTGTACTTGTCCTTCTTATGATAAGACCAACACGTGCTAAATCGATCAAGTTGTGTGTGTGTGTGTGGGTAAGGGGATGGTTGGTTGACAGCTGTATTCACCGCAGAGGCGCCACCGTCACTCTTAATCAGTGTGAAAGTCACCTCCCGCTTGCATTTGTGGAATTGCCGCGATGTCTAACCAACTTCGACTGAATTTTTTTTTTTGGGAGAGCGCATTGCTATCGTTATCAGTTTGGAGAGCTTGTGCAGCGTTAGATACACACACACAAACATACTTACATACGCTCAGCAACATCAGTCAAACGACAAACTCCCCGATGCCACAGCACGAAATCCGTCATGTCGACGTGCCGATAAGCTGCGCCCATGATTTGTAAGGGATTTCAGACCTTCACGGATCTGTCTGTGTCTGGGTGCCTTTTTTCAATACGCAAACGTCCGAATCGGAATTTGGGTCTTGCGAATGTCTAGTCTTACCGTCTTTGGGAGTGTCGAGGAATGCCTAATCCGTTGACGGCAGCGTTCGTTGTATTTGTTGTGTAGTTCGAACGATACTCCAAAGCTGGTTTTGATGTGCACGGACAGGATATGGTAAACCGTGAAGACTCTTCAATTCTTTATTCTTTCGAAGGCTTATGCTGACTCACTGACGGTATTAACATTCACGTAGAAAATTGTTGTTTTGTGTGACTAAGGCATCGAGCGTGAATGGTAAAACACCTATAGAATGATTGGTTTCGATCAAATACGCTGATAGAAAAGTCGCAGTACAGCTAACTGGTGGAATTATGTTTACATCAATTATTCGAACCAATGCCCATCGAAAGAACCATTCACGCGAATGCTCATGGCTAATTTGATAAGGTGTTTGAATAAGCTATTTACTTAACCAATGGAGATATGAATCAGTTTTCATTTTTCGTATTTCCAGGAAATTTTATCTGTTTAGTGAATTAATTCTTGAAAGTGATTAAGATGCTTGAAAGACTTCATCGTTTGACATTTTAATAACACCATAAAAATTACCATTAAGAAGCCATTTATAACATGAGGCAAAGGAATTTAATATTGGACCTGCAGGAAGCAGTATACAAATCCACTCTGCAACTCAACCGAGAAGGAGACGTACCCGCAAAACCCTCGATTGAGCAGTCCGACAAAACAACGCAGAAGGGGACTAATGAAAGGCTTTCGCTAGGATATTATGTATCACAGTGGAATCCAATTTGTGGGGTACATATCTTCTGCTAGTCACATAGCTCTTTTACATTCGCCACATATGTCCACAAAGCAGTGCGGAGCCACCAAGCTGCAGTGGTCAGCAGGATAAAATCAAATCTATATTTTTCTCCTCTTTACGACTCATCCTCGCGTCCCTCGACTGTCTCCTGCCTGCTGTGGCGTACGTGTTTCATGCGTTCTCCGTAGGTCAGTTTGTGTAAATAAGCCCTCTGCAGGCTGTGTGTGTGTTGTTTGCCGAATCGATCCGATTTGCCTACGGATTGAATTCTCGGGGGCTTGAATTTCGCAGTCCCCAATTGGCACCTCTCTCCTCGAAACCCCGGTGGAGCGTTGAAAACAGAGCCGTTTGGTTGATTTGGGAATGTCATTGTGTGTGCTGCATGGCTCGAAAGGTTAGCAAAATGCAAATCTCCTCATTTCGGTCTTAAGGCTGGCTCAACCCTTTTTTCGTCTGTCTACCATCCCACACGGCAAACTTCCCGTGACCGTACTCAGTACCCTCTGCATGCATAATTGAATTATAGCTGTAACGCTATACGGTTGACACTCTGCATAGAGTTGTGTCTTTGAGTGTCTAGTTTCTATATTGCCAATACTATTACTACTACTACTGGTACTGCTACTGCTACTCATAGTACCGACTGCCTCAGGACGATTGACCTTACGAGGGATTGTGGACGAATAAGCACCAGGATTGAAGTGATATCTTCCTTACCCAGGGAAGGACTTGCTTTTCACTCTTCCGACTGTACGCTCGTTTGGGTTATATACGCTCTAATTAAGTTATTGGATTTTCTTCTGAAATGCCACCATTTTGCTTCGAGATAAGGGGGCGGGTTCTATTCGTTAGTTTGCCGTATCAAACCCTACACTGGATCTTGGGTCGATGAAGCACGAGTGAGAAGCTTTCAACCGTATGGATAAATTGTGTGAGTTCTGGTTCAATAAATCTTCCAGAAGATGGTCCAGTTTTGCGTGAAAGGATTGGTTTGTGTCAGGAGAGCAGGTCATGATGGACAAATTAGAATAACTGGATCATCTGCATAGCCGCACTGCATATGGTCGCAACCACCATCAAAGATGTGTGGTGGAATATCTGAAATATCCCCTGTACCATCTCGATAGCTGTCAGCAGTTTGTTGTAAAACTTACCAAAATTTGATGTCAAAATTGAACTTACTTTTTGGCTATTCTTTTTAAACAAAGTAAATTAATATTTTCTTTTTGTAACGTTCCTTTCACAACACAAGAACCTTTGACAGGTTTTTTTTTTTACAATCTCAACTCAAAGTATGTAATCCGCTTGTACCAAGCATTTAAATGGTGGTTGTCTGCAGATTATCCACTTAACAGTGCTTACAATCGATGTACACAATGCACGTATGCACTTATGGTGCTTTGAACCAAACCCTGCCGGTGCTACCTTGACACAGATATGTGGCCCACAAATTGCACTCGCACACGGTTGTTTTGCATTTGTTGGCAATATTTTCGAACGCTACCGAATGTTCTCTGTGACAGTGGCTACATCAGAAAACAGTTGCATCAAATGATAGAATTTTTCGTTTTATTGCGCTGTTAACCTACTTGAATTGCTGCCATAACGGGAAAGTGATGAAAAGTACCAGCACAAAAAAAGAGAGAAACTCCCCTTTTGTTCTACTGACCCTGTCTCAGGGAAATGTAAACTGCTACCAAAGCCTTGCAATTCTATTCATTCCAACCAGACGCTCCTTTCCCATTGCATCTCGTTGGATAGCAAAAACAATTGTACAGTGACATTGAGTTGTGTATAAACGTGTTGCCTTCGTCGAAAAGTAATCTCTGTCATCATGGAGTTTCCTTATTGTAGGGGCACACAAAAATAGAAGAAAACACTCACCCGCACTCTAGACTACATGACAATGTGTGTGAGAGGTGACCTTTCGATGGGAGTGCTGCTTGTTTCGCACCTTTCTCGCACGCTAACGGACGTCAGCAGAAGCTCAAGGATGTTTATTATTTATCGAGAAACACTTTCCGTACTCGTACTCGGAACGCGCCACGAGAACGATCCTTAACTTGCCCCGAAGAGCTTTCACGACCCTCGTCGTGCTGCCGTCACTGTGCTGCTAAATGAATCATTGCCAGTGGTGGGAGGGGAACGTAGAAGATTTCACGACGACAAAGGCTTTCGAAACCCACCACCCACCGTAACACTCCTCAAACGCGAATGCGATTGTCAACAGTGAAGATGCCGGGTCAGAAGAACGCTGCATGTGACGGCGAAAATGGCCCTTCATTTGTCTCGTCTGATGTGCGAGGCTCCACTTCCAATTTTGCTGCCCAATCTCTAGGCCAGTTTTCCACTCGGAAACCGAAACTTTCCCCTCACATCCTCGAGATTCTTTGTCACCGTTTGTCGCCAGTGCTCCTTGTGCGTTTCGTAATCAGTGCAGATGGGCTTGGGAGAGGATTGCCCTTGGTCGGGTCCTGTACCGTCCTGAGTTCGCTATTGTCAGAAGGCCACTGTATTCCATGATTGCGTGTCGTCTATGCTTTGCCCAGCGGGAAACGTTTCCGTTCCCTGTGTGCTTCGTTAGCACTCCATTTGGGTCATTCGAACACTGGTAATGTAGTGGCGTTGTATATATATATATATATATATATATATATATATATATATATATATATATAGTGTAGGGCGCGAGGTTGCTTTAGTAGAAGCACTCAGCGACCCAACTAGGCTCAACAAAAAAGGAAGAAAATGTGTACACAAGAGGGTTTGAACACGTACAAGTAAGTGTTTCACTTTAAGAGTTGGCTAAAATATCTTTTTATATGCAAAAAAAACTAAATTTTAGGAGATGTTTCCCTTTTTTCAATGCTGAAAAATATATTCCATCATCTTTCTCAATTAGTGTTGAAAGAAAAATATGAAGTCTATTGCTTCGGATTAAACAGTTAGTACAGTCGTGGTTGATTTGTTTCTTTAAAAAAAAATCGTCTGTTGGTTTAATTCTTCATGATGATTAAATTTTGCCCAGTTTGCCAACGGCGCATTGCTTTGCATTTTCTCTACACGTAAAATTGAATTCTCTCTCCAGCGATTCCAGATTTGCACGTTGTTCGCCCCGTATCGCACGAACACTCTTGCCCTGTCCCTCCATTCTTGACAGATCTGTGTTTTCCCTCTCTGTGTATGGCTCACTCATACACATTCATACACACACTGTCCATCTGCTCCCCTGCCCTCACCACACCATCCGTGACCTACACAAGAAAAAGTAGGCCGTGGTGCCCCGCGCACGGTGGTCGTATGTCATAGCGAGTGGTACAAAATCTAATTATACCTAGTGCACTAAAAATAGCTTCAACACCGTCCACCGTCCACCACCAAATGCGCGGTATCTTATCCGGGTGGGCGCAGGAAAGAAGGAGAAGGGAAAGATAGTGCGCGAAGTGGGAGGATGGCAGGAAGTGCACCGTGCGTGCACCATAACCTCGGGCACGAGTGGCGCACGAGTTTTCTACCACCTTCCGCCATCGCGCTGTTATTGATTCACTTCGTTCATCCATCGCTCGTCCCGGGGTTTTGTGCTGGTCGTGATCTACATTTTCCGACGAAAGATGACCATTGGCTCGAAATCGAAGCAGGCAGAGGAGAGCAGGCGTGCGGCGTGAGCACTTTGCACTCAATGTCGAAGCAGACGAGACACTCAACACTTGACGCTTGTTTGGCCACGAGTAGAGAGTGGTGTGTGTAAATAAAAGGGAGGATTGGTTGAAAGAATGAAAAAAAAACACCCTTCAAATGCTTCCGTTAATGGGGTGTTTGTTTAAAACCGTGTGGTTTGTGTTAGATTTCACGCGCACGTTGTCTGTAAGAGTGTGTGGAGGGAGGACGCGAAAAGACGCGCGAAATTAGTTATCCGTATTCCAATCAGGGCACTACGCACACACACATATAAGCATACGTGCGCGTGTACACAATGAGTGGTTAAAACCGCATCAAACACACACATACACAGGCATAAAAGCTGGATGAATGATTATGGCCCGAAAATAACATTAAAATACTCATAACCGCGTTTTGTATCGACAGCCACCTGCTCCACATCAAACAAACCTGGTTAGTTGTGTCTTTTATCAGCTTGCGGTAGAGTTTAAATGTGTTGGTTTCTTTCTGCCAGTATGAATGGCAGGAGGAGTGTATGGTTGCAAGTGATCCATGACGCCGTAGGATATCGATTAGCTTGAAGTGGGTGTACCAGGCACAACTCTTAATGTTTTCGAAAAAAAAAACAGAACTGTAGCTAAGCAAGTTTCTATTCCCTAAAGCCAGAAGTTGAAATAACATTTTCCTAGAATTGCGTTGATGTTGTCATTAAAAAAACACAAATTCCATGGAACAGAACTCCCACTTGAATATGCTGGAAATTTGATGGAACTGTTGGTCTTTGATTTATCTCGTGTTTATACTTTCCTTTTCAATCACTTCCGGGAAGCTTTCCGCATCCAACATTCCCAACGGCATTCGTTTCCTTGTACTCGTTGATAATTCAAAAGAAAAGCTTGTTAGAGAAAGGTAAAATAGTAAAACGTATAGCGTTACTTCCAGCATTTTGGCATTAGCATTGTATGAAAACTGTTTCTGGTTCTCGTTGGAAGAAAAAAATAAAATATTATGACGTTTCTAACACCCTATTTAGATTATTTACAAACAAACTGGGGATTTATCTGACAAAATAATTTCATGAAAGCTTCAGTATGCCTTTCTGCTTTGATAACCATTGTATAAGCATAGATTGCCTTTTTTATTTTGGAGGGATTCTATTTTAACCCTTGATGTGAAGTTGAGTTAGGTACGAGATTTTGGTTCTATTTGTCTTCTTCACTCCAGTGACGTTTGCTGATGCATCATGCCGTGAAGACCGACATATACACTCTTCCACAGCAATGCTTTTGAGTCTGACGCAAGGAAAGAAGCCCCTCCGACTGACGTGTAGCAGCGTACACGTCATCGTTGGAGATGATACATATTTAAAGAATGTGTTCCCTTCGAAAGCCGCTTCGTTCCGCTTGGATCTTTTTGGATCCTTCCTTGAAAATGTACTGCAATCGGTTTTATACAAACGCTTCGCAGAAAACTACGAGCCTGGTGCCGTCGCCCACAGCCAGGCAGGATGGGGTTCGTTGACCTTTTCGATATGTTTGTGTTCTGTGTGGTCTGTGGTATTTCTCGATGATGCGAAGCCATTTGCATGATTTGCATTCCCTTGAAGGTTCTATACGGTTTTTTTAGAAGAATGAACTTTACCAATTGCAAGAAAGGATGATTTGCACTCAACAAAGGAAACCATTTTCACTATAATATTTATTTTCCCTGTAGTTTAATGACATCTGAGAAACAAAACAAAAACTTTCAAATGTTCCACCTCTTTCCTTTGTCTGCGGTAACAGAAAATGGAAAAAATATGATGAAAAATGCTTTTTACATCGTGTCATCTACCTATAATCACACTCCAGCACACGCACAACAACCGACAAACGGAAGGAAGTTATCACTCCCGATGCAGAAACAACAACTGGCTGGGATGGCTGGTTTTCTTTGTATCATGGTTGGGCCGTGGTTCAAAGCTAGCAGAAAAGCCTTTTTTAATCCAACAGCTCCGCCTTCTGGCTCAGTCATGACTTTTTATCAGCCGGTGTTTGCGTCCAGGGAATACAGGGCGTCCGAGTTGTACTGTTGCCTACAACACAACATTCCCTGTTCCACCTCTCGCTCACTTCTTTTCGCCACAAACATGAAAGGCACGTGCGCACACAGAGGTGGGAAAAGTACATGAAAGAGGGTAAAGAAATTACATGGAAAAGAGCATTCCGCTGATGGTGTTGTGGCCATCGGATTGTGTTGCTTTTTACGCGTTCAAGTACGGGTCGGACGAAGGTAAAGGAAAGCCTCTCGACATCTTCTCGTCGCTGAAGCTATTTTTCTTTTCTCTCGTGCCGTGTTTCTTTCGTGTCGGCTGGTACTTTTCCCTTTGTCACTGGAGAGCCGTGCAAGGCGGTCCCAATCTCAGCACGACTTTATCTTCGGGATGATAAATTATGAATCCATTGGTTGGTTCGGTGTGACACCACCCGCTAAGCTGAAATTATTAGTACCAGTGGGATCATTTCCACCCAACTACCGCTCCAAAGCTGCACGGCTTTCATTTCATCGCCGAAGCTTAACGATCTTTCAGTGTGCAATGGACCGTAACTCAATCGTTTGCACATACTGATTAAAAGAAAGCTTACGAAGCTCGGCTTTAAAAAGAAGGGAATGGCTGGAAATGGGTGGGGAAAATTTTATCGATTTTCATCGCACCTCTTTGTTACGCTGACTCGAGCAAGAAATAATATTGAGGTGTGTAAAATAATTAATGATGATTGTTGAAGGTTATACTTAAGGTGTGTTTAAGTTCATGTGGACAACAACCAATTATTACTGATTAATCCATTGTATTCTAGTGAAGTACCATGCGCCTCCACCACTGTGTACACGTGGTGCAATGCGTTTATTCAATGCAAAATACTGACATGGAACAGCTGTACATATATTTAGTTGGTATCACACAAAATAGAAAGCATTTATTTACATAAATCAAAGTAAAACATCATGGAAAAAGCACCGCATAAACCGTAACCATGATTCAATCAAGCCGACGAGTGCTATTGATTTTCTGAGTGTTGTTCACACGAAGCTTTTGCCATTTGAAAGGCTATTGTGCGTTTGTTTGTGCTGCTTCTCGCGCGTTCTTATACAAGATCTGCGTGACCTCCTTTTTCCCATATTTGCGCATTCCATTGCGCGTCCCATCATTACCCTTTCTCTCCCTTTTTTTGTTTACTCTCATTCACACCCTCATACATCGCTATTGTACATCACTTTCTCGCACACATCAATCACGACTGGGACAGGAGGACAGAAAATTCAATTAAATTATCGCAACGCAATGATTAATTAATTTTCCGGGCAACGCACGTTCGGCATTTTGACGGTGCGCTGTTATTTTTCCCGTTCTGTGCGTGAGTGTGTGTGTGCCAGATCCAGATCCATCACCACCGCTTTACCATCGGTTGAGAGTAGCACAGTCGCCAGAAAACATCATCCGCACTGAATGGACCCGGAGGCTTTTAACGTGAGCGAGCTGGGTTGGGAGGTGGTGGACGTTTGCTGTGACGAGTTTATTGCAGGAGCAGATTGCATTAGGTGAAATGAACAGACCATTTCGAGGTAGTCCGGAAATGGGCACAACATGCTACTAAACAAGCGGTGGGGAACACCACAGCTGGATTGGAGCCGGAGTAAACGGGGGGAGAAAAAAACCTCTCTTAACAAACGGGGAAACAGGGAAACGGGGAGCGGGACAGATTCTACTGGACAATAATTTCCCCCGAGTGCAAGTACGACGATGGGGCAACATGCGCTCTAACCCGGGTTGTGATGGGATAGCGAGCATAAAAATGCTTGCGCAAACAGGCTCTGGGGTGTTTGCATCCTGCCGCGCACCCTGTGCCTGCTGCACGTGTGAACTGGCAAGGTTGGCAAGGTTGGCACCATCCCTTCTCTCTGTGTGGCTGTGTTAAAAGGTTCGGTTTATCCTTTTTACAGTTTGGAAGAGCGGAAGGGAGGAAGGATGGGAGGTGGATTTGTGGATGGAAATTGATCCACGATCCATTACTCCATTAGCTTATAATTTTCTCTCCTTTTTGGGTCCGGTTGTCATGTGCTGCTGGTTGCTTCCGGTGAAGGGCGAGATGCACCGACACTAATAGCTTTATGTGTGTGGCAATTATTTTAGCTGTTGTACCACACTTTGCAAACGGATGAAATGGAAATTCCGTTCTATAATTACTTATACAAGAACATAAAGGATGTGTAGTGAATATCTTCATAACAAACATGAATGAAATATGTTTGTGAAACAGTTTGTAAAAGATGAATTATTTAACTCTATACACCTTGTTCGTTAACTGTTTCGAACTAATTTTGTTGTTAAGTTTTGCTTATACTTTCACCAATTTATTGTAATATCTTCTATGTATTTTGTATACTTTTAGGACGGCCTGCGTCATAATCCTGTTACCACCATTTAATTCATTTCAAAGAATAACAAAATTAATAAGTCTTTTGTTTTGTTTTCTATTTCAGGGTTGCTTCAATGGATTAACCGATTTTCGTATCTGATCCTTTTGAAATCTCTCGCTACAACAAGGGAGGATTATCTTCAGCGCAGTGTGGATGGTTAAAGTTAGTGAGAGTGTCAGATTGTTATCCAAGTTTTTATTTATTTATTGTGAGTGAGCTTTATTTAAAATAAGCTTTAGCAAAAGTGTTAACTATTGAAAGTGTTTGGCCGTATGTGTTTGGCTAAGTGAGTTTGTGTTAGACGTGAATTATTATTTATTTTAATCATCTTCCCTCCTTTCTGTGTGCCAGGTGGAAATCAGTGTAAGTGGAAAACGAAGCAATAATTGTGAAATTGTGTGTGTAGTAAATGAATGCAGTGACGAATGCAGCCGATTACATCGCTCATGCAACGGTGAAATATGAAGTGGTGATACGTGACGTGGTGAACCAGGTGCGCACCGCTGCGTGTAGTGCTTCCCCAAATGGGCAGTAAACTGGCTCACGTGGTCGCAACTAGTCCCTTCTAAGTTCAGGCGCGTGTGTTTGTGCGTGTGCGTGTGTGCGTGTGTGTTAGTGTGCCTGTGTGAGAGCGTGTTCGTGTGTAGTGTGAGTATCCGGTTTTAGACAACTTCTGCAAGTGCCACAGCATGGGATGCGGACAGAGCAAGATCCATCTTTACCCGAGGAAAAACAAAAGTAAATCGAACGGAAAGAAAAGCGGTCATAGTAAGTAGCAACCAAACAGTGGCGCTTCCTGTGTGAGAAGCGTTAGTAATTAGATTAAAGTGTATATTCCTTTCGGTGGTAAAAACGGTCAATTTATTCATTCCCCTTTGATCGAATCGGCAGCGTACTGTTGAGCAATTCAAATGTACATTTGAGGCGTTGGCGAATGGTTTAAGCGAAAGCCCACCATTTCCGAAACCAACCTGCCCGTTACTGCTTTACAATCAGGATCAAATGCTGTCGATTAAAGGGAAATTGTGTGGCGCATAGAAATACAATCTCACTCAGCTCTTACAACATCCGTCATCTTGCCAGCGGGAGAAAACCCTATGCTGTGTGCTGCCATAACCGCCCATGCTACCCAAATTGGTCGATAAAAGATCTCTCTATTTTGGGGCGGCTTTTAACTTTGTGCCGCTTCTGCGTTCCATCGGTCCCACCGGTTGCTACGGGGCATCAGGTTAAGGGAATCAATTTTATTAAAAAAAAGGTACAAACTTAGCATCTGGTCGATGGAAGCAAGACTGTTTCGTTTTTGTTGTGTTGTTCAGGCATTTCTTTTATGACTACTTTTAAGCTCCCGATGGGGCCTTCGTTAGTCTGCAAATCAATTTTGCACCCAACGATGGTGTATGTATTTGCGGATATAAAAGCCAAAAATATGGACAGCATGGGAGAGAGATAGAAAATAGCCAAAATGTTGAAATCACACAGGCTTTAGAGTGGGTAGAAATTTTTCAGCATTATAAAAGAAAAGGAAAACAGAGGAGATGTGAGGGAGTTTTATTTTCTCATGCAGATTTAGCACTGTGATATACTGAACAAAAAACGACTTCATTTGCGTGGGTCATTTGACAGTTTTTTATGCTAGAGGATCAAACTTTGAAATAAAAGCTTTTGGATTCACATGTTTTCTACAAAATCTATAAACGAACTGGAACAGAGAAAATATAGTTGATTTATTTATTTTAATATATTCGGTTCAGATTTTGCGTTGAACAGACACAATGGCTTTTTTCCAGCTCTTTTTTTCATTTCGTACAACGTGACACATATTTTTGTTTTTCTCTCTCGCGCGCTATGTCCCTCTCTATCTCTATCTCTTGCTTGAATTTGATTGAGAGGTTTTTGTCAAAATAACTGTCCTTCAGGCCGTTTTATGTCCTTACGCAGACTAATTCCATAAAATGAACTGAATATAATTTAACGATCCCTGTGGGGAGCCAGCTGGACAGCAAAAAGGAACAACAAATCCGTTCACCGTGAGTCCACCGACGTCGTCATCCGCGAAGGTCGCCCCAAAAATATAGACTTATAGATTGTAAAACGGACGCAAGAAGCTAAATTGTGTGAAAATTGCTTTATTGATCGGATATTCGGACGAGTGGCCGGATGGGACTGAAGCGGCTGACGCGGCAGGTGTCAACGTATCGGCAACGTCAATGAAGTGCCGAAGAAAACTGTACCTGGACGACGCGTTCAATCCAGCCGGACAGTTTCCCATCGTTTGGTTGGTTAGAGTCAGAGTTTTTTTTTCTAAATTTGGTCAACCTTCGATCAAAAGTGGCAAAGAGACCGTTGGTAGTGGCGGGTAGTGGTAATGGCGGTTATGCTGTTCTTTTTTCGTCCGTGTAAGCTGTAGCGAAATATAATGCCCGACATAAATGTCCGTCCCAGGTGAGCCTTTTTCCGATCGATAGAGCATGGTTGTACCATGCTCTTCGTTACCATTTCTTTTTCTTACTTCGCTTGCCCACTTTTAGCAGCCATTTTCCACCGGCAATAGATAATGGTGAGAGAAAAGTGTGGGGTTTTGTAGGTTCGGTTGTTTACATCGACCAATAATCATTATTTTTGTTTTCATTTTCGAGCGAGAAGGAGTTCGGAGGGCTGAAGTAAAAAGTGCAAATTAAGCTCGTTAGCACTGATGGGCGTTTATGATATTTTTTGTTGTTGTTCTTGTAGATGATTATGATTCTCTGCTGTCCTACGAGTTAGAGATGGTTAAGCGATACTTTTTTAAACACACCCAATGACAAATCAATGTTAAAATGATATTACCTGTTGATATTTTGGAATTCGTTTCGGTAGAGACATTCTCGGAAGGTTAGCGGCGCAGAACCGAAGCGTTTCCTTTGAAGTGTTCAATATATTTTTTTTATCGCGCACTACTTTTGTAAAAGTTGATTAAACTCTGCATAATAATTTGAAATAAGTAATTCGTGAATCTTGTTAGCGGTCAATTTTCTCCATTGCTTGAAATTTTCATGCACATTTCAAGCTGAATGCTAATATTAAAACGTTACATAAAGTGCATGCTGCATTTGACGCAATCGCCTTCCTTTGCACGAGTCAGATATTACAGACACACCCTCTCACGTACATGGGCTAGGTGGACGTCGCGAACGACCGACCATAAATCAATGGCACTGCCCATAAATCAGTTCGTTAGAAGAAGTTTTGCTCTTCTCCCGGGATCAGAATCCGATCCAAAGGATGGAGAAAAAATGGCATGTCGTAAAGTGGGAATTGATTTTTCTTGTTTGCTCGCTTTGCTCGTAAACCGAGTAACAGCTTTGGATTCAGAAAATTTCAATGCAACAAAAGCATAACATGTGTGTTGGTGGATGTGCGGGTTAGCAGCGGTTTAGCTTAGATGTCACCCGGGGGAAAACGGAACTTTCTTGGCGAAATTGTTCACAACTGTGTGCAAACAAATGTGTTTCGTAGCGGTATATTGAAGTGGACAAGCGGCAAAGCTTTCTACACGAGTTATAAAGCGCTACACACAAAGAGATAACTTTAGGGTTTTGGTAATTTAACTCCTCTTGTAAAATCTTTTGTTTCTGCCACTCCAAAGATAGTCCACCAAAGCAGCTGGTCCGGTGCTTTTTGGTGGTAAATTTCAATCGGTCATCGGCCACAAACAAAGGTGGCACAGGGACTGTAAAATCTGATGGGCGCACGGGTAGCAGCCTAATTTGTCTTTCGTCCGTTCCACGGTCGGTGGCAGTAAAAGAAGATTAATGAGGTTCGCTTTTGGCCGAAATGCTTGGTTTTGGTTTTCTTCGAGGTAGTGTGGTGTGTGTGTACGGTCGATGACTGGCGTCTGGTGTAAATTGCGTTCTGTCGCATGGTCAACCTACCTTCCTTTTGTGCTTGTGTGCAAGAAAAAGATAGCATTGGGTAATTCATTCAACTATTATTCTTTGAGGGGAACAAGCACAATATGCTTTTGGGTGATTGCGATGAAAATAGTTGAAATTGCTCTTGAAGTGCATCAGAGGGTCCTTCTGCGTTAATAAAGTGCAATAATGTTTAAGCTCTTCACAATGTTCTGATGGTAGAGTTAAAGTTTTTTTTTTAAGTAATGTACAAAATTAATAAATAAGCGTTGTATGGAACTTTCGTTCAAAAAAAGTTTGCCCAAAACACTTAAAAGATATTGTTAATCTTTTTCTTAAGCCTGCCAAACTGTGTCGCTCTGCTGAAGAAGCTCCACTTACTCGCCTTCGAAGCTCCAACTCAGCACGATAAATTACGCTCACCCATCATGCCTTCGTTTTGGGTAGGGTACTGTTAATGTATTTTGTAAATATTACTCATCCCCAACAACAAAGGACCACATCAAGAATCTATAAATCATCGTCAAAGGAACTCGATGAGCGGCTTCTTAAAAATGCCATTTTGCGCCTTCCACCGGACGATGGGTGCTGCTGAAAAATGAATGAACCAATTCCGGTCCCTTTCCATCCCGGGGTACAGTACATTTTAATGAAATCTCACCCAAAACTGGCAAAATGCTTGTTCTCTGGGCCATCGACACAGGATCTTCGCACTTTATCGCAAGGGTCGATAAAACGAACATTGGCTTCCTGTTCCCGCCCTCAACTTCCTCAACGCTACTCGCGTATCTCTATTTCTGATCAGGTTTAGAAATTCATGATATTTTTACGTAAAACTGATCCCCTCACCACTTGCTTCATGTTGCAAATGCTGGACGGTCGAAAAGTTATAATGATCTTTTCGTTCTGCCCACGCTGCCCACTACTGCTGTAAATTGTGGCTAGTATGATGTGAAGCCCGAAAAGGCACCAGTTTTGCGTTTGGGGAAAACATGCCGATGCGAAAAAGGACAAACAGAGGACATACACACACACACATACACACACCGACACACAGAGCACGCAGCATTCTGGGTACTCGGTTGAATACATATCGGCTCACTGTTGCCATGTCGGAAATGTTAACCACCGCTTCTGCACACACGCACACGATTACACCAAGCCGAGAATTTAGGAATGTTGCTCACATGTGTATGTCTCTGTAGGGTAATGATACACGCTCTTGCGTATGTTAAATAATTTAGCCAAACCGGAGAGCCGGTTGGTTGCGTTCAGCGCCCGGAGTTTGAGTCTCGTTTTGGAGTGCTCATTGACTTTTGCAAGTGTGTCTGTTTAGAATTAAATTCTAACCGTTCAACCGGTGGTACATATTTTGTCCCGTAAATAACTTAAATTGCATCTGCAAAAACTCCTTAAAGTATGCAATTTCCATGAACTCAATCGCCTACAGTGACTGTTCGCTCGCTGTGCAAAAACGTGTTTTTTAAAGACCGTTTTGCTAGCGATCTCGGAACAAACCATTCCGCCACGGTAGACGACCTGGCAACAAAGAACAAAAGCGCCCAGATACCATACGCAGTTTTGCGTTGCGCACTGCCGAATCCGTACAACGGTGGCTGGCCGGTGGGTGTGCGACTTCACAGATTGTTGTTATTAAGTTGTTAGGATGAAACGGGTTTTATGTATCCTTGCCGGTGTTGCACGAACCAAACAAGCACAAAGCAACATTACCTACGGTTTTGCTGACGTCAGTAACACGGTGACACGGAAGAAGGTCCTGGCGGAAGGAATCCTTTGGGAGCAAAAGTTTGCATTGAACTGATTTGTGGTTAGATAGATGGAGTGAGAGACAGAAAGAGAGAGTGTGTGTGTGTGTGTGTGTGTTGGAGGAAAAAGGGAATGAAAAAGTACCAAGTCATCGAAAAAAAGTGTGTGAACGAGATTTAACGAGTACCTTTAACGTCGTGTGGGAATTGAAACCGAACCAAGCGCAGTGGGGATCTGGCTGAAACTGAAACAATCAACTCTTCCGTCTCCTAACGGAAATAAAGAATGGAAAGGATAGTTCGAATCATGGTGTGTCGTATTTTGACATTTGAAGCAATTGAAGCACTTCTTCTTTTTACCGTTTTCAGTAAGATCAATCTTCATCTCGAATATGATTTCTCCTGATATTTTAATCCATCCTCCGTCAAAAGTACTTCAGAGAGACGCTTCACATGAAAACTTTTATCCAATTAAATGTTACTTAAGACGGCGATAAATTAACGACATCAGGTGTGTATGTGGGTATGTGTGTGCGTGTTAGCGATGGTGTGTTTGGTTTTCACTGTTTTCCATTTTCGCCTGTCACCAGTTTTAAATTCCGTTTAGGTAAAGCCATTAAAATCAAATTTCGGTTTTATAGCGCTTCTGTGTGAGTCTCGGATGGGAGCGGGGAGGGGGGGGGGGAATGTTTCGTCCGTTACGGCTGCATACAGCAAGATAATGAAATCGATTTTCCACCAGTATGCGCACCGCAACTAATAGGATGTTATTTTATTTTTATTCCATCAC
>KB677092.1:0-18896 GCA_000349165.1 Anopheles christyi | reverse complement strand
GCCATCCTAGATCAAAGGTTGACGAGTTTCACCTATAGGTGTTGGCAAGCTTATCCTCGTCTCTGTTGTTGACAGCTTCCGAGTATCGTAGTGTTGACAACAGTACATGCTGGTCCAAAACTACCTAGAGGTTAGCTGATTGCGATCGCAACTACGGACTAGTATCGGAGGGCCCAGGAAGCTGGACTCCCTTACCGAACCGTGGCATAACCTCGTAAAGAGAAGAAGAAGAAGAACAGTACATGCTCTCGTGGTGGAGGTAATGTATGACTGTACATTCTTCGCTTGAGCTTGTGTAGGTAGTCATTCATCTAGGCAATACTAGGCTCTTTATCGTAGCATCATATTTGCCACCTAGACTTGCCGCATACACTATGTTGTAACGCTCAGAGGAATCGAGGAGAGCATTTGCTCGCTGTGCTCGGTTATGCATCCCGGTGACGGTATCCTATTGAAGGTATCCGTTATGCATCCGCTCAGTTTGCTGACGGAATGTATCGCTGCGGACTTTTTAATGAACGAAAGAACCGATTCACGTTCACATTGATGAGTGATTCGGTTCATTCACGTTCACTTAAAAGATCCGAATTGCCCACCTCTAGTTGCTAGCTATTGAATCCTACCATCCTGCCCTTGAGATGGCCCTCTCACAGATGTCTTCTTCATATACTACTGGCATCGAGTGTTCTAGTTATGCCTCTCTCGACCGCGCTGTTGGCGAATTTGTGCGGTTCGTGTTACATGCACTGAACGAGAGGACGCCGCTTAAGCACCCTACACGACACCCTCCGTGAGGTGTTAGAACACTGCGAAGGCTCAAACTTCTAAGGCTACTGAATACTATGAATATCGCTTGCAAAAATGTTAACTTGGTTAACGATAAGCGGGAGCAGGCATAAAAGCAACACCCGGTTGTGACAATTTTGCACCACATTTCACCGCCACCTTCCTTCCTGATGTCTTTGATGGAAGGCAGATAGGTGACGTACTGACAAACGTACCGATGGATGCCATGACTTCTAACTTACCAACAATTGACGCGTCATCAGTTTTGAAGGCGATTGACCGTCTTAAGCCATGCTTTGCTCCGGGCCGGACGCGATTTCACCTTCTATCCTGGAGCGTTGTTGTGCCACCATTGTGCCTATCCTTTGGGTATTTAAGCTGCCAACAAGAAAACCTCTTGGCTAGTTCCAGTGCACAGAAAGCGGAACATATCTAACGCGTCTAATCACCGCGGCATTTCGTTACTTTACTAGAAATACCTCAGCGCTGTTCAACATGAATTCGTTCCTAAGCAGTCAACCACCAACAACCTGGTTGAATTTATCAACCTCTTCCACAGGATCAAGCTGCCTTTGACAGCGTTTCGCTCTTCCTTGCTGCTCGCCAAGTTTCAAGCACTCGGTCTACTCGTGCAACTGCTGGCTTGGATGAGCTCTTACCTTGTCGGTCAATCATACTGCATGAAAATGAGTTCGCTCACGTCGCGCCCTATCGATGATTCTTTGTGGGTACCAGAAGGGGGCAACAATCAACCGCTTTTGTTCGTCATTTTCATAAATGATGTAACTCGGGTGCTCCCTGTAGAGAGTAGTACTTGGCTCTACACGGACGATGCGAAGCTATTGCTGCCGATCAATAACCGGTCAGACCAACTCCACCTTCACGCCACTCTGAGTACACTTCAGTCCTGCTGTTCTTAGAATAGTCTTGAATTGTGTGTTGTCATTATGTTTAGGAGAAAAAAGCGCGTTTCAGTGTACGATTACGCTTGAAACGGATCTTCCATTGAGCGTAAAAGCTGTGTTAGGAGGAGTACTCTTTGACGCGCAGGTGTGCTTCCACGACCAGCTATAGCATGTTGTCACTAAGGCAACCAATTAATTGGCATGCTAAAGCAATTAGCATGTGATTTCACAGACCTGGTAAGGTAGCCCTCAGCTGCCCGCTATGGTGGTCCCCTGGACCGCTTGGAATGCATCCAAAGCACATTCACTCGATTTGCTTTGCGCTTCTGGATGGTCCAAGTGGACTACGACGGACGATGTGCGCTGCTAGGGATCGAGTCGCTAAATCAGAGAAATTGCAACGCTCAGAGGCTGTTTGAAGCGGGACCCCTGGACAACCGGATCGACTCGCCGGCGATACTCTCTGGTCTTATACGTCCCGGCGAAATCACTCCGTGCCCACGCAAACTATCGTGCGCACACTTAGCAATGGGCGTTAAGTGTGTGTCGGCAGAGCCCATTGTACAGAGTGTTTTAGGATGCCGGTTGAGCAGGGCTCCCGGTAGGGCGCTTGGTATGGATGGTGCGCGGCTCGTACGATTGTTTTACAGGGTTTACCAAACAATTTTGCGATGTGTGTAGCATAATTTGACCGATACGAGATGTATTTCGACTCCAATCGAAGAATTCGTCTGATACCCAATAATTTTTAGCCGATCTCACATGATTTGGACACGTCAATAGGCCGGAAACGGAACGGACGTGTGTATTACAATTAAATCAAGCAATAAATCTCAACACGAGAACTAAACACTTACAGTCTCATATGACGCCAATTATGTGGTCGATGTTACTATCCTACTTGTCTGGAGAATATCCGCTACAAGAACAAAAGGCAGCGAGGCGAGTTGTTCAATCGGACATCCGGAAACGACAGCGAAAGTAGACCAAGAGACACTGACAGCAATAATGGAGAGGGGACTGATCTCAGACATCACAACCTGGACCAGCCGGAAATCGTCAAAGAGGGCTTCTTTCTTACCCAGCTTTTTTACGGGGCATGGGTTTGTGCGAGGCTACTTTGTCGAGAAAAGTCTGGTCAAACTGCCCCGAAAGTGAGGATATCGTGAATGATGTAAACTATGTATAACGGTTCAACTGGACCCAGCACGACATCTCAGCGGAAATATTCGCCGGAAATAGGATAATCTTCGCTACGCATCATCTCAGGTGGAATGAGAAGCACCCACCTTCGTCGAATCGACGACAAAGTCAGACTACTAATATTCCGATTTCTTTTCTTAGAGATGTCGCAATGAGTGACCGAGCCCCAGCCCCAGAAAGATCCACGTATGCAGACGACCACTTGGGGGCACCGCACGGAGGCCTCTGGCCTATTGTTTGCACTCCCTTCCCGCTTCACGGGTTCAGTGCCACGATTCATCCAACATAAACCACTTAGTGCGGCTGAGTGTCGCCGCTCCGCTAAAATGAAAAAGTTGTTATACACTTACTGGACCAAATGAGAAAGTCGATAGTTGGCTGTGATTCGACTGTCTTGTCTTGTGACTAAAAAAAAAAAGACTCGCATTCTAGTAATCCTAGAATAATGTCCCAAGAGTTCGATCGAGGATGATCCACTGGTCAAAAAGAAAGAGACACAAGAAAGCAGACTGGTTATTTTCAGTATCTTTTGCATACTAAGACAATAATGTCAGTTGCCTCAATCTATCACGATCCGAACGGGGTGGTAGCGTTAGCGGATGGACTTGAGGGTTATTTGGGACAAATCCCCTTGACACGTACTGCGGTCAAGGGCCCGAGCCAGTGGCGCATTAACCTATAGACGGAGTGGGCGGCTGCCAGCGACCTCGTCGATCAGGGGGCCTCGCTAGCCATGGAGTTAGCCTTACAAGCAATGGCAACGCGTAGACCGCATGATCAAAGAGCCTTCCTCCAACCATGAGTTAAATCCAGTATCATTTTGAAGGAGCACCCTTGAATTCGGAAGCATGGAATAACAATACTCGTCCATAGCGTTGACATCGAGAATTCTAAGAATGCGAAAATTGGAAGTTGTCTTGGCCTTGCTTCACTTAGTGAATCCTTAATGAACAGATAATTGTATTTCAGATACCACCGTACAAAACAGTGGCGGGTTTAACGGTGGGCGGACTAGGTGTCCGCCAGGGGAGCCGTGCATTAGAGGGGCCCCGTAAAAAAGTGAGATTCTTAGTTGAAAACATCATATGTTGAGCGTATTGAAGGAAGAAGTGAAGAAATTGTCTACCTATACTAACCCATGTGAATCATGTTTTAAAGATAACTAAGGAATTGGACTATTGGGGCCCAGAGATACGAGCAAAAACAAGGGGCCCGGAAAGAATGACATCATCATAAGCAAGGGGCCAAGGGGCTCCACTAGATTCAAGAAGACAACAATAATAAAGGTTTGTTACGAGAAGTTGAATAATATCGAACGAAAGTGGGAATTCGCGACATGCTCGTAACCAGGGGTCATTTTGACAAAAAAAACCGAAAGACGGGAAGGGATGAAGATAGTAGGTCTATCGCGGAGACGACGTGATGGAACATATATGGGTATGGAAGAAAGAAGAGAGGTAACATTGAACTCTGAGGAAAGGATACAGGCAATGAAGTAGGACTGCGCGTGCGAATGGCGGGAACTGATTTCACTCAGACCGAGCACACGGCAGCGGAGGGAATAAGAGGACACATATTCGTACGGTAATATCTGATAAGTCATAAAACAAGGCAAGACGTAATTTCCAGAATAACCTGAACTAACAAGTAACATGTGCTTGAATTGTAATAAAGGAACAATTGATGTAGTGTTTGAATAAATACGAGTTGATGATAATTGATGAGATAAGCAAAGTGAAAATTGTTGATGGAGCAGAAGGAAAAGATAGTTACCATCGTTTTGGATATAAAACGGACATTTATGGCAATATCAAGAACGTTATTTTCACTAAAACGTCTTAGTACTGTGAGGAGAGATTAGATGGTTGGTTTAAGTTCAAGAAGCTGTCGTTGAACATTAAAATACCAGTTACATGGTAATGTCGGCTAGTGGATTGAATGAACCTTCATCTATGGTTAATGATACGGAACAAATCAAAAGAGCACACCAGATCAAGGTTTTCTCTTGAGTATTTGACCAAATGGCGCATAGTTAAAGAGTGTGGGAGATCGCCATCGACTGAATGTGATACATTTATCAATGCAAAGGGTTAATGTATTGTGTTTGCACCAGCAGTCGAGCTCACGGAGAGCCTAAAGTTACTTGATAGGTTTGATCAATCAGATAATATTTCAACAATCTAACAATTGCTCCTGATAACCCCAATCTGTCCAGTTTCGCATGACGAATAGCGTGCAAGACACTATCAAAGGCCACTCTAATATCGTAGCAGATAGTGTCCACCTGGAAGCCCGCTGGTCGATGGATTTGTGGCAGCTACTTAGAAATTGCAATAGATTTGTCATTTTTTACCTTCTGGGAGCAATCCGTGTTGATTAGGGTTGATATAGTTGAAGGCAAAGGCCAGTCGAGTTTGGTCAATAACAAGCCCGAATACTTTAGCAGTGACCCCCAGTGTGGTTATGCCACGGTAGTTGATAGCATGTTAAAAAATGTTTGCAAATTCAGGAGCGAAAGATGAAGCGCACATTTTTAGGATCTTTGCAGGAATGACGATGGCGTGTTATTGAGCGCAAAAGCTACAACGTCGGGGTGTGAGTTGCCTGAAAGAAAACTGTCCCCAAAACATGTTACAAACAGATCACACACCTAGTACCTAGGTTCAGCTTTAAACCACAAAGTAGCAAACACATCTACTGTCAGTGAAGCGGTTATAATCCTATATAAATTCTGTGTGATAGGATTTTACCGTAGAGGTAGGTTCAACGATGCTATAATGTTCGTTCCGTTTCTTTCAGAAAAGAAACTGGCTTCGTTTCGTTCCGAAAAGCTAGATTTTTGCCATCACTATTAGATGCTTGTTCACCATCAATATTCAGCTATGAATTTGGATTCGACTGTGGCGTCATCTGTTGTCTGGTACTAGTACTGTGATACACATTGGATAGTGTGTTCAGGAAATATCGGCTATTTCATGAGTGAGAATATTGCTTATTTTTTTCTAATTATTTTAAACATATTCTACTAGCTATCAAATTTCAATGACAATGACAATTTGCGTACATTGAGTTACAAGTTAACTTCTTTTATGTTATGAGCGGTCTTCATCAATGTGATTCAAATAACTTCGTTTAAATTATTAACTTCCAATGTTTTCAGCAGTCGACATTCATTTTTGTATCTGTAAAAATTAAAAACAAATGATTGATTGCTGCTGCGGTACTGTTGTTACAACTAAAACAAGATAACGAGGTGTACGTCTTTTTATCATAAGCTTTGAGGTAATGTAAGAAAACTTGTGTAATTATTGTTTTGTTGCGCTGTTGTTAGCATGGTCTTGTTAGTAATTTGATTATGTACAACAAACAAAGAAAATAACCATTACAAAATCTCGAGTAATTGTTGTTTGTTGACGATAGCTGTTAAGCGAAGGTAATTTGTGGTGATCGTAAAATCAATTTAAGTTCGATATTCCTGTATAATAATAAAGGCATGCATGACTTAATTTAACTAGACTCACGTTGCTGGATAGTGAGTCCTTGCTACGGGGGGGGGCAGTGCGAATGAGAATTGAACTACGTTTAGCCAGTGTGGCTTTCAGTAAGACTAACAGGCTGCTCATTTAGGATTAAACTTTTCCTTTGATGATGTAAATTAAATAAAAGTTACATTTGAAAATCATTGATCCACCTAACCCCAAACTGTTTCGTAAGGTCAGCAAACATCGAGTTTGCGAGTTGCTGGTCAAATAGACTCACTAAAAAGGGTCAGATAAAACAATCTTATCAGGAACGTTTGATTTGTCTTATCAACATTTGCCTTTTCTACATTATCTTTCATCGATGCACTAGAGGAGTGCTATGAGTTTCCTCAAAACTAGGCCCAAGGGTAGAAGTCAAAAGCTTGTTGAACGTAACAGTCGATTGTCCTCTATTATTATGTCTGCACTACCTGCATACGATCCGGTAAGTAGATTTTGTGTTTATTAAGTTTTCCAACTGTAACAACTTAATCATGTTTCCGTCTTGATACTTTAGACAACCCCCTTCCTGGCCCATATGCCAGCTGGCCTAGCGGTATACCGAAAAATTACCATTCGTGGACGGATGACTCATGACCAGTAAGTGACAGTCATAGTGCATGGAAATTCATTTGAGTTCACATCTGCTCAGTGGTTTAATGTGACTGTTTTCAGATTCAACATAAATTTGCAGACTGGACCGAGCACTAACCCGCGCGACGATACGGCGCTTCACATCAGCATTCGGCCCCGCGATGCTGTCATTATTCGTAACTCAATTCAGTTCCGCAACTGGGGCATCGAGGAGCGATTTGGCGGGTGTCCTGTTCAAAAGAAATCCTTCTTCGATGTGACCATTACGGTTAAGCCAAATAGCTACGGTATTGCCGTGAACGGTGCCCACTACTGCGACTTTAACCATCGCATGCCATACGCATCGGTGCGCTTTGTGCATCTCGGCGAAGGTGCCAAGGTTGATGCCATCACCACCGAATAAGGACGGCCCAAAAAACGAGAGCTCCCTAAAATATAGTGTTTAAGGCCGTTCGGGGAATAAACCATGTCACTCACCTATTGCCATACATTGGCCATACGAATGATTTCATATATTTTTTTTATGCAATATCACTTGCCTCGCCGTTGGAGTTCGTGAGACTTATCTTATCGACACCGGATGACTGTAATTTTATGGGTGTGGAATTCAGACACTTTCTATTACGATAAGCGATTTAGCATAGATAGATCCTGATCCCCAGAAGATATTTTTTAGCGTTTCTGATACGGTCCGTTTTGTTATAAATGATTTTATTTCCGCGTGTATAACGTCCCCCTTTTATTTCATGACCGAGGAAAAATACGGTAATCCCTCGTGATGTTCGTTTAAGGGGTTTGCAGATATTTTCTCCACAATATAAACACGTAACAGTTTTTTTTGTAATAATCTTTTAAACAATAAAAAAAAACAACTTAGATCAAGATCCTGCACAAATATTAAATCTTTTCTTTAGCCCCACCTAAAACAGTAAGTTATTTCAGCTAGTGCTAATCAGCTATGATGGCATCGATCTGTGCCCCGGGTCCAGTATGTATATAGCTCACAGACGCATACGGCATCCTATGATTAAAGTCACAAAAATGGCATCCATTTACCGCAATTCCGTAACTGTCGGGTTTCACTGTAATGCTAACATCGAAGTAGGACCGTTTTTGTACCGGACATCCACCAAAGCGCTCTTCAATGCCCCAACTTTGAAACTGGTACGTGTTGCGTACGATCAATCCTTCCCGTGGTCGAATGCTAATATGCAACGCTGCATCATCTCTCGGGTCTACGTTGGGTCCACATTGCAGGTTTATATTGAACCTGTAAGGGAAAGTCATCGTGGGTTAGTTTGTTGTCGCTACATTCTGTTCACTTGCTTACATATCTTGAGTCATTCTGCCACGAATCGTGATCTTCCGGTACAATCCCAAACTAGAGCTAAATTGTCCAAGGAATGGTGAATCCTAGACACAAAGAAAAACAAATCAAAGAAGTTGAGTAAAAAACATTCCAAGATGTAGATTTCCTTTAAATCACAGTAGCTGGTTTTCTTACCGGATTGTAAACGGGTAGGTGTGACATGGTTTCAATGTGTACTTTGTTTGTGGACGTTCGAATGCACGACGCCTGTACAACCTGGCAGCTCTCCTAGTGATAGATGAATCATAAAGGTTTAGTACACTGCGGCAACCCAACTGATTCGGTGTTGGGTAACCTTATCACAGAATTCATTGATTCATTCCCGATTGCTCAAAGATAGCGACCTATTGATAACGAACACTGATCTTGGGTGACTCAAAATGGTTTTCTATGTTGTTCCTTTTTGGCGGGTAGACGGGTTTTTGAAAGCTTGTGCCGAAAATGTACTACACGATTAGTGGAAATTCCGATTATGTTCAAAAATATAACCAAAATAATAGGATTTCGAATGTTTCGGGGAAACAAAATTTCAAACAGAAATGTATGAAATTTGCTAATCCCGGTAAGATAATGAAAATCTTTTGCAACGATATCAATTAGATAAGCATGCACGAGCGCATGAAATTCGGTGCCGTTGTCTTATTCGCTTGCAGCTCACTCAGGTGACTGTACTGTGGTGTGACGGAAAGAAACGATATGGCGCTAATGCTCCCCATATTTAACCCGGTATGTAAATTTGTAGTCGTTTTTTTCTTTGGCGTGCAATTCTACTAATTTCACAAAATCACTTTTTCATTGCAGGAGATACCGTGTCTCGGTGCCATCCTTGGTGGGTTACAACCGGGGAAGAAAATCATTGTACAAGGTACAATCACCAGCGACAGGTTGGTCATTTGTTATATGGTTAGGGAGAGATGCAAGCAAATACGAATCGAGGTAAATTTTGTTGTTGTGTATCTTATCCGTTGCCACAGATTCAACATTAACCTACAGTACGGCCCTGAGGTTGATCCGCGCGATGACACTGCTCTGCACCTGAGCATTCGACCGGGCGATAGGAGAATCGTTCGAAACACGTACGCCGATCAGTGCTGGCAGGATGAGGAAAGGTCTGGCGGATGTCCCATTAATGTGGGTGACCCTTTTACGTTGGAAATCAGGGTGAAGGATACGCATTACTCCATTCGCTTCAATGATGAAAAGTATTGCACCTTTTCTCATCGTATGCCGTGTGAAATGGTAAATTTTATACATCTTGGAGCTGGTGCAAGTATTGATTCCGTTCTAGAAACGTTTTAACGTCGCACGTTTTTGCAGTGGTAGATATTAGAGCACAACAGATATGAAAAATATTGCACAAATACAGAAAACTATTATTGTTGGCCCTGGTACGTCTTCCAAGATTTTTTTTTAATAAATATTAGTACATTTAGTCATAATTGTGGCATAAAGGGTCTTATTTTCAAATTTAAATAGATATTATCAGAACGGCTGCGAAGAAGCATACAAAAAATATGACTATTATTGCTTAAAGTTTGTATATTGATGCAAAAGCGTGAAATGTGATACATATCTTTTACAAGAATATCGTGACAAAACTTTCCAGTTTGTTTTTTTATACCATATTATGGTTAATAGAAATGGATTGTTGTTATTTGACGGGTAGCTTGTTTCATCAGAAACATTCAATATCAACAGTGTTTTTGTTTGTTCAATTTATTGAGCACCAACGGTTTTTTTTTCACCAAGTTTCTGCGCTGTATTGTTTCTTTGTGCTGTCATATTATGGGACGCAAACAGTTGTATTAGTGGTATTTCTATTACGATATTGTAAAAATGTTCAAAAAGTTCCCTTTTTCAATCAGTCCTTTCCAAAGTGTTTCTCTGCATATTGTTTAGCTTCAAGGCTTTTGCTTACTTTACTGGACCAATAAGTAAAAAGTCCTAGACAATGGTTGTTTCGCGCGTTAGTGTAAATTGCAGAGATGTGCCGGCGAAGTGTTTCAAAATAGTATGGAAATCCTTTTATTTTTAATTGGTATGTAAAAAAAAACAGCTTGTGCTGTTTGCAACCTACTTTTTCCATTAAATGTCACGTTTCATGGTGCAACATAAAAACGCACGCGAATGGAATGTGTATACGCATATTGTCATTCGTTCGGTTTATTTGCGCTAAACTGTGTCTACATATTGACTCTCGCTGGTACTCTCGCTTCAAATGATATGGATGTCTTACACGTAAAATTAAAGGAACAAACCATAAAACACGGTATTTGACACATCTTAGCATTTTTAACTAATATATTAAAATCATTTATATACACCCTGCAACACAGATATGATACATTCGGAACAAAACTAACGATATTTAAAAAAAAATATACAAAATTTCTTGCACTGTTAAAAAAGCTTACGTAATGGAACTCCTGCGGCACACCCAAAAAACATAATTATATCAATTATACATCTTTTACAGCTTTCGAGCGCATAAGATCAATATTATATATCGATCAATTGATCGATCTAGACCTCAACTTCCTCCATCGTTCTCGAGAGCCTGTTGCTATCGATCCTTCTGCGTTGACTTCTTCGTACTGCATCCGCTCGCCGATAGGGTTCGTTTTTCAATCCCAGCAGTATGTCCTCTAGCGCTCCGTTGTAAACTTCGTCCTGCTGCAGCAATTTCTTTTCCCGAACGGCATGCGCTTTCAGCTTAAGCTCGTTGATGACAGCTTCCTGCAAATCAAAAGTACGATACAGTAGCAAAAGGTTTCGTCAAGTTGCGACACCATGAAAGTGCACTGTGCTTAGAGTTATCTTGCACCTCTTGTGTTCAATTAATTACGTGTGTGAGATATGTCTGTTTAATTAGTTTAATGTACAGTGCTACATGCTTTGGGACAACAAGCAGGGCCAAACATGCGTGCAATATGAACAAAAGAAAAAAAAATTGTTAAATGTAGTCTGAAAATTTTAAAACGGATTTTGTTTGGAAATGTAAGTGATAACCACAGCCAAAACAATCAATAATCTTACACCTTATATATTATTCATTCCAATCGTCGCAAAAAAAAATAATTGAGTGCACACATTAGGCCCAAGCGTGAACTAAAGCGATATAATAATAATTGAAACAATCTTACCAACCACAACCTTAGATTGAAAAATAAATTAACAAAAAACCCTGTAAAATCATAAAACTCGATCTTCCAAAACAGCAACTAAACCACGGAGTGCATCTTTCTACTTATTTGATCGTAAATGATTTATTTTACGACGACCAGGAGCACTTATATCTAGTAATGTATACATACATCGTTTATGAATAGTAAGAATTGAAAAATACGAAATAAACAGCATACAAAAGATAGTTAAGCTAAAATAATTTTACACACGATAATTTACAGAATCACAATTAGCGATCGTATGCACACACGTTATGTTATAAGAATATGGCACGCATAGGGAGGCAATTAATGCAATAATTTTTAACAATATTTTAGACTGTACTGCATAAAAGTTAGTTTAGCATGTACGAAGAGAGTGAAGCTTCGATTAAACCTAAACACTCATTGTAATGTTACTAGTCGTTATTGTCCGAAATGCGTTATTGGTTTGCTTTACTGATTAATTCCAGACGGTTTTTATTGAAGGGATACAATATTCACTCTTCATACACGTAAAGCATTATGGAATGGGCACTGGATTTCGTACAAAAATGTTAAAGTTGTCCAAAATAATTAGCCTCACTCTCCATAACTTCATTCGTGCTCATCATTAAGCTTATTCTACATGCTTAATTATAGTGTTATATCCTACATTTTATTGCCTTCAAGCCAATGTTGTACACAAACAAGTGTATAATGTTTTATAAACAAAAAATATGTTTTCGTCGTCACATCATTGGAAGCAATCGACGATTTTTGTGTGTTTGATTTTCATGTTTGTGTATAGATTGAGCACAGTAAAATGCAGAACATTTTTATTATAGAACCAATCGACACCACGTATCGCGCTGTATAAGGCACTTAAGAATATAAATAACCAGACACCGAAAATAATTATGAATTATAAACATAATGGAGTTTGTTTAAAGAAAAATGATTCCGTTGCAATGTGTAAACAACAGAACGATTTTGAAGCAAGTAAATATTATACACAAATAATAATAATAAAATATTAGTGCACACACGTGCCACACCAAGCAATGTCACAAAAAAAACAACATATTGAGCGCAAAAAATGCCACTTGGAATCAAAGTCTATACACATTTTAACAATCGTTAAGATCCTATAATTAACTAACAAAAGAGCTACCCGTGCCAAACACGTGTTGAAGTTCCCGATTCATTTGGGTTAGATTTTGCAGAAAGGCAGTCGATAGACGGATAGGATTACCACCATCGGCCAAGGGGCGTACCTGTTGCTTCTTTTGATTATTGATTTTATTGTTCCGTAGCACCACCTGCTGTTCTTCGTCCTTCTTCATGGATGCCTGTAAGGCAGCCGCCTCCAATCTTCGTCGTTGTTCGTTTTCCTGATCACAAATCTGAAAACGGTAAAGTATTGTACAGTGTTTAATAGATTCCATTTGTAATACGGCTAGTATATGCTAATCGGTATTGTATTTAGACTTGTTAGATCATTTTCCATTGTGTTATCATAGCGCATTACCTTAAATGCTCGTACGAATCGGACTAGCAATGAAAAGAATGCATTTGCATCTGCATTTCGTGAAGATTCGCCAAAGTATTCGATACACTCTTTGAAGGATTCCTGATATAAAAGAATAAACATTAATCATTAAGCTCTTCACTATCGACAAGTTTTAACCTGGGAACCTGCTGCTTACCTGTGCTGTTTTACAATCAGATCGGATTTTTTTCAATTTTTCTTCCGAATTTGCCAGAAAATCTCGTAACACGTGGCTTTGCGTGCCTTTGCCTCGCAGATCCGCTTCCTTTCGTACCGTTTCCATGCCCTTTTCCAGTTCGTTTACATCGGAAATGAGCATCTCGAGCGAAACCTGTGCTGCCTTGTCGATGCAGAACAGCTCCGTGTCGAAATTCATCAACTCGGGGAATTTCTGTCGAATTGTGGCCACAATGTAGTGCATCAGGCTCATGCGCTTGTCGTTTGACTTAGTGTCGAGTAAAGTGTCGAGGGATTGCAGCTTGAAACCGTAGGCAGGACCGCGCTTGCTGCTGTTCAGATAGTTGCCAAATGCCAAAATTACTTCGAGCACGGCGCGGAACTTTTTCGATGATTTGATCGACGAGGATGCGGATATGATGGAGTACACTTGCTGCAAAATGTTAAATCCAACCCATGTTTAGCATATAACTAAAGGGAGTCCATATTTCGTGCCCTAACAACTTACCGGACTGATGAGATGCCAACTTTCGAAAAAGTTTCCTATATAGTTCATTATCGATAGTTTCGATGAGATTCGTTCGACTTTCGTTAGTTGCAGCATGAACTTGTCTTCCTCCGTCAGATGATTCAGATCTTTCTTCTCTATCACATACTCTTTGTAGAGCTTCTGTTCCTGGTCGGTTGGTGTCATCTTTTGCAGCAGTTCCACATTTTCCAGCGACAGGAGCTTGAGATCGAGGTTATTGATCGCCTTGATAACGGTTTCCGCGGGCATTTCTAGCTTTCTTCGAGATATTGCTGAAAAGAGGAAAATCAATCGACGAACACATTTAGTACACATGGTTCACATCGGAATCGTTTGTTCGCCATACTCACCAATGTTTCTCAATCTCGTGTGTTCGAGCAAGGAAATGTGCTCGGGTTTCTTGAACCGTTTGCTGGGGAACGCGGTTAGCCCGTCCATATCACAGTTGCCGTTGCTTACCGGTCCGCCCATACCAATCTTGAATCGCTCCTCGAAATCGACAAAGTCTATCTGCCGATGCAATTTTTCATCATCCAACTCATTGAAGATCGTGCCACGAACCTGGTTCGGTTTTAGTGCCACCCAATTGAGCGTGGGTAGCTTGTATTTAGGTTGCACCTTGCGCTTTATGGTCATTGCACCGTCCGTGCAATGCAGAGCGTTATTTCCACCATATGGTCCACCCATCGGAGGTGGCACTGGAATGAATGCCGGGGGTTTGGGAGGAGCTTTTGGTGGCTCACCCCCGTTAGACAGTCCGCTAGGTGGTGCAGGCGGGCAGGGTGGTGGAGGTGGCATGGGAGCATTTGCGGCAGAGGGTGGTATTGGGGGCGCTGGAGGAGGAGGTATCGGTGGTGCTTGTTGCTGACCACTTGCACTAGCGCCTGTAGGACTTAGTTCGGACAGGCCTCCCTTCGCAAGGAGGTTCGATACGTCTGCAATGGACGTACCTTTGGGAAGCGTTTTGGTAAGGTTCTCCAGCTCGAGAAGCATCGATTGTCTGCTTTGGGATTCTTGCTCGTGTTGTTTCAGTGCTCGCTTCAGCTTTAAGATTTCATCTTCCACCACCAGCTGCTTGTTATATAAATCGTCCCGTTCGTTTCGCGTTCGACTCAGCTCTGCCTCTAGCTCCCCGATCTTGAACAGAGCCTCCCGTTCTATTTCACTGGCCTGATCGAGTGCACGGCCCAGTTCGTCTTCCAGCTCGTTTACTCGTTCGAGCGCGGCCGTTTTTGTTTCGCTGTCCTCCATCAGGGCGGCAACATCGAACACGTTGTCCAAGTAGGCCGAAATTTGAACGTGCAGTTCCTCTGATTCCGTCAGCCGGAGCTTCTCCAGATACTCGTCTAGACCGAGTGCTGTAAACTCGTACTGCAGGTGTACCCGGTAGTTCATATCTTCCACTGAGTGGACGACAATATTAACGAATTGCATACACGCTACCATAAAGTCTATGTTAAACAGCTCGTAGTTCATAAAGTATTCCATCAGCGTCTGGAAACGGCGCTGTTCGGAGCAAACTTTCTTAAAGTTGTCAAACGCACACAGGATGATTTCATGGCCTCCCTTAACCAAGCAAATCGCCGCCAGCAGCTCCAGCACTAGCGCCTTGGTTCGCAATGATTTATGGATAAGGCTGAGTGCAATACAATTGATTGCCTCCCGGTGCTGGATAACCATGTTGAATCCGTACTTGTTGTTCATGATGGCGCGCATGCACATGATGCACACGTGAATGTCATCCGTTGTCAGTCCCATGTTAAGCTTTGCAATGTGGCGGGAACGGCGTTTTATACTGGGGCTGTCCAGCATGTCTCCCAGACCGGGCCGCATGAATCCGTTTGGTACAATCTTGTGATTAGTTTCATTGCTGCCGTATGAACTGTTAGCCGCTGTTTCCTTTGTCGTCAATCCTTCGTCTGATTCCGACTTTGCTTCTAGGATGCGTTGTTCGTGTCTCATCATGGCCAAACGAAAGCTGAGATAATCTATCAGTGCGTCGAGACCCTGGTTTTCGTCGTCCAGAAACTCCTTCACCCATTCGATGTGGTTAGTTCGTAGGGATATCTCAAGATCGCGCAAAACCTGCGTTGATGTTGATTCACCCACCATCTTACGTTTCTGTGGAAAAGGGGAATGTACCATTACTTGTCTAGTAATTCTTTTAGCAATAGCAATAGCGAGACTTTTGAGCGACTTTTGAGACCAAGGCTCGAGACCGTGAGCGGTGTCAGACGCACCTACGGTAGGCCAAGACTGCGAGGCGGTGTAGTGCCGGATAAGTAAGAATTTTGAACATACATTATAATCATGGCAATCAATGTGTTGACCGCCATCACAGTTGTGCAGTCGACTATTTTTCAAACATCAACGACGAGGACGAATGCTTCATTATTTACTTAACAAATTTCAAGAAATGTCCTTCATTTATTTTCTTACGTTACAGTAAAATGCATTAGCTAGTACACCATTACGGCCCATTTGAAATGGCGTTTGCAAAGTAAGCAATAAAAAATGCACTCCTTCATTACCACGAAGCCGTAAAATATTGCATGCCTTTGGACACGAACTTGCGTCGCAAGACTTCTCTCAAGCTGATCGAAATCGATCGCGTAACGTGACAGCGATACTACGATCGCCATTGGCCGTTCAGCTTGGCTGATTTCCCTTTTTAGGTGAGAAACGTAAATGGCATTAGTTTTGCGGGTAAATCGATCTTCAAAGCTACAAGCGAATCAGCTCCCAGGCACTGAGGCACAACGTCTGAGGTGGCGGGAAAGCCGATATCATGCTGTAAATCAACTTCTACGGCACTACTTTAAACATTGGTCACATTACTACTCCAGCGACGGAAACAGTTTCACGGTCAGTTCCAGCCACCACCAGTCGATGAACGGCAACAATGAACGGGAACAGGAACGTAGAACTTCCGACGTCAGAAGAAATTCATATTGAAAAGGCTCAAATAACACCGCGAAGACAGATAGGGGGGAATATGTAATGCAATCCTTGCAATCGATGTTCTCTGTTGCATCCGCCATGGGCGAAAGATGGTCCATTTTACTTACCCTGTGACTTCGGGACGCCTTCGGATCGAGATAGGTGCGAAGCTTTGTGAGATAGTGTGCCGGAGGATCTTTTGCCTGCACCATTTCCTGGAGAGGGGAGAAGAGTTAAAAATAATCGTGAATAAAATAGATGAATCATGGTTGTTTACGCTACGCAGATGCAAGGAAACGCCTCCCAACTTTGGTGCAATCGTTATCAACTCCGAGAATTGAGGGCAATTTATTTATAGGAGTTATTTTTCAAACTATTTCGCTTATCGTATTTATATTATCGTGCTGTGAACACATACAACTCGATACACGTTCCGCAAGCGAAACGTTAACTTGAAGTCAAAACTAGTGATTGAAAAAGTTGAATATTTTGACAGCATTTCCTTGATTGCATCCATTTGCTATGCATCATTCATAAGATGATCCAATACCTACAGCGGCCTTACATCACCAGTACCTTTGGACACTTATCGAAAAATGATCTCATATGTTAACAGCCCACAGCGCTACATGTGTGGCCTCTACTGGCGACGTCTGAACAGTACGTCAGCGCTGCCGAGCGTCATGGCATTAACGACTAGAGAGGTCAGTCGGTCAAAATGCATCAGGCTAGCAAACAAATGCGAAGCCACACCGACAAAGTAAACACGAACAGAACTGTAGTGCTTATTGAAACGCGTTGCACAAGAGTTATTATTATTAACTTCAGCTTCATTATCTTAGCGCACTAGGCGAGTCTGAGTCGTAACAAATGTAGTGAAAGTAACAGCTTTGCGGCTATGTTGGCTTATCAAACAGTTGCATGAAAATAGAAGTACTATCAAGTCAAGTATAGCGTACTGTGATCCTGTTTTTTTTTCTTAAGATGTACCATATTGCTTAACATCATCGTGAAGATTTAATCAACGGTATCATCCCACATTATTTATATCACCTCTTTACATTACAACGACATTAATCGCATCAATAACCTATCCAATTTACTTAAATCACAAAACATACGATTGCTGTATATATTTTATCATTTACAATATGCAATAGCAGTGCAATTTAATACAAAACGGCTACAACAAATTGTGATTGTGTCATACATGTAAACAAATTGCATGTAAACGGCAACTTCCGGACAATAATCCAATAGGCAGGATAGGATGGATGGATGGATGGATAGTGCTAGCTGAATCATTGGTGCTGAATGGACAAACAATGCCAACAATCCAATATCATTGCGCTGCACTTTGTTAGGAATGTTGTTGCTCATCCTTTTATTTTTGTTTCTACTTATTAGGATAAATATTTACACAAGCTAGTTTTGTGTTTAAACGATCTCTATAAATAAATGATTGACTGTGAGTGTGTGTGTGAGTGTAAGCTTGTTATCTTGAAAACATTTTAGGAAGTTTTTTACATGGAACTAACACATGCTAAAGATATGTTTCAGTAATAGCTCGCTGTAATCATAACAAACTCCTATTAAGAAATGTATTTGCTCAACAAAACCTGGTATCGTACATGGCCGGGATCGTGCATACAGCGTTATTCGCTCTTCGGTAGTAGTGTTAATATCAAACTACATAAATGACATAATTCTCCAGGCAAATGCATCGTTAGGCCATTACCAACCAAACGAGTTTACGTTTGAAAAATAGCTACAAGACGTATGACCTTCCAAAGTTCATGTTGAACGATACATCAATGGAAGGCGGGATAGTTTCCCTAGACAATTACATAAACGGTTGGAATACAGTTAAACCACTCTGCCGTGTAATGGATTTTAAGTAACCGAATGTTTTTTCTTATTGTACGCGAAAAGGTTTTGAATAATTTATTTAAAGGTTAAAAATAACTTGCAAATTAATGTTAACTTGATTTTTAAACTCGGACCCATTTGATGCAAAAAAAATCGCAAATATTGTTGTGTGTGTGTGTGTGTGTGTGTCTCTCTCTCTCTCTCTCCCTCGCTTTCCATCTCTCTCTTCCTCTCTTTATATATCTACACTTTTGAATTAGATTTAATCGTTTTTTAAGTCATCGAAATATGTTTGTAAAAGGTGCTAA
>KB677091.1:0-42560 GCA_000349165.1 Anopheles christyi | reverse complement strand
CGCGCGCATGCACACACTAATGCAATGAAGGTTTCCTCAAAAAGCAATCGAACACCCGGCTACAAACAAAAGAAAACGGTGTTTCACTTTTTCAGCGACAACCTTTCAAACGCACTAATACACACACACACACACACACACACACACACACACACACACACACAAATGTGAGCAACTGTGCAAAACTGTTGTAGGAAATAATTCACACTTAAATTGCTTTAGCGCGAGATTATCACTTTATCCTCCTCACCACCACCACACCCCCCCCCACCCACCACCCTCCCTTATGCTAACGGCATGAGGAGAATGAAAGACAGTTTTAGCGCACACGTCACCAAGAGTGCCCGTTTCCTCATCTGAGTAGCATATGCAAAACGATAAAACTGTAAATCCACCTTTTCATCTCAACAGGAGACGATTAGGGGCTAGTTACAATATGAAACATAAACTACTACAAGCAATTGAAACTAGTTAATTACAAGGAATAAAAAAATGTTGAATAGTTTTCTTCACTATGAGCATCACCACCGGCACTATAATCACACTTGGCTTCATTAATCAGGATGCCATCCTTCTTTTCTTCCTCGTTGTCTAGCAACAAAAAAAAGAGAACAAATTGCACCGAGCAATAACAGAGAGCACAACTGCACAGCACATCTCCCCTCTCTCGTCCTCTACCCGCATCCATCTACCGCACATATGCATTTATGCGCGTTCAACATAATGCTTTTATTACACACCTTCGTTCTCATTCGCACCAACAAGGCCAATCAGTTTGATTTCGAGTCTGCCTTGGTTTCTTTCTCTCTTGCTCACTCTCACTTTCCCTATTCTCACTTGTTTTCCTCTCTTGGCTCTATGTTAAATGACGTTACACACATAGTTCCTCGGTGCGCGGGTGGGTAGAGTGAGATCTTGTTTTTCCTCTATAATGCCTAATGTCCCTTCCTTTCACCACCCTTCCCAACACTTCAACTACACACGCACACAACACCACACCACAGCTCCGCTTACCCCTTCGTCTTTCGGAGACGTTCTAGCTGCTGCTGCTGCTGGCTCGCGGGGAGACTCAAAACACAAACACTTTGTTTGTCGAAAACTCACTTACGCGAACCCGAAATTATTGATTGATTATTGAAATTGAAATCGTTTCTTTTATTAAGTTTTATTTGTTTGTAATTTAACGTGGTCACGTTTGTGTTACGTAGAATTTAACACCAAAACTGGTTCTGGTTTGAAGCGCGGACACGCAACACACGCAGCCAACACGTCCGTTCGCTTCGAGTGTTGCGAGAGTAAAACGGCGATCTGCTCTCGTGCACCTACCCAAAACCATGCGTGTGGCTTTGTGTGAGAAACTGAGCGGAGCGGCATGTCATGCTTTCTCGCGACATCATGGTTTGTTTAAAATCCACCCTATTGAAACGACCAAAATGGTTTACCTCGGTAACAAATCAATCTTTTCATAACCGAGGGAAAACGTGCTTTTATTGATTTTGGTTAGTTGACATGTTGCAAAAAGTTATGCTGATATTTTTTTGTTTTTGTTTTTGTGTTGCATTTATTGCATTAGTTATTGCACTATTATTTTGTATAGACCACTGGCTAATACTCGCATGCTTCTCACGCCTGTAATGTGGAGAGTTTGCAGCCTCGCTCAGTATAAGCTTTACTCTTTCCCACGATTTCATCCAAGGAGGAAAGGCGATGAGCTGAGCGAGATGGAATTGTGTTTCATATCTCACTTTGGTGAGAATCTTACTATTACTGTGACCAAACCACAGTTGGTTTTTTTAAGATTACATTACGTATAACTTTTTTTTATATTTCAGAATATCCAGTATTTAAGCATGAAAACTCATTTGTAAAATGATAAATTAATGGTTAAATACAGTTAATTCAAAACATCATTTTCAAAAGTTTATCTGCCATGTATGAACCTTGTGTGCTTATGCCAAATGCATCCATCGTTCCAACCAGAAACGTCAACAGAAATCGAAAAAATACACAAAATCTCTTTAGTCTGGAAAAAACAAAACGCCTGTCTGGAGTGAACTGCATTAAATTATCACATTTTACTGAGTCAAACGTGTTTAAAGGATTGAAAAAATAGCTACAAAAAGCATTGAAAGTGTTCCGCTAGTGCATTGCGTGTTTTTAACGCAGAACGACCACCCAAAACGTGTTCTGTGGTTCATTCGTCTGGCCGCTCCCAGCATGTTTTCCTGGACTCCATTGTCTGTGTGAAAAAATTGTTAGTACAGGATATCCAGGATTGTAGTTTTCAGAACGAAAATGGCTCCTGGTTCGAGCAACAATCAGAACAACAATCGGCAGACGGGCACGAAACCGAAATCGAAATCGTCCAAGAAGAATGCGGTTCCTCAGGAAATCGTCGCCCCGACCCGGAGAGACCAGCTCCAGCAGCAGTTGAATGTGAGTTGTAGATGTATGGTTGCAGACATTTCACTTGTGCGCACATCGTGCTGGCAAGCGTGTGTGTCGTAAAGATTTCGGCGAGAGAATCATTTGGTTAATTATAGAACGGAAGGGCCATATTTTCGCGCAACTCCCACCCAGATGAGAGGATGTCCCGAGAGCGCATCGACGCCCGATCGTGCACAGTCTCTGGCAGTGTACTGCGGCATATCGGCAACCGACGACGTGACTTTGATTTGGCCGGATGATCATCAGCAGCGTGCTTCTCTATTTGATCGCTTTAGTGACTGTGTTTTTCCTTCTAAAGGTACTCGTCGATTGGGCGACCGTTTCTGGTGCGGCGTCTGTGGTGCAAAACAACAATACGCAGCAACAGCAATTCAGCGGTTCCCAGCAACCATCGACAAGTGGGCAGCACCAACAGCAGCCGCAAGGACAGAACATTCTGCTAAAACCCCGCAACAATCGGACACCAGGCGAGGGCACCTGTTACGAAATCGGTGAGCAATGAATGCGTTGAGTTCAGCGATATTATCCGGGCGGCGGATGCTGCTTTTCACTCTCTCTTCTAGTCCGTGTATCGTATATGTGAATGAGTTGCGGAAATTATGTGCGCTTTCCCTACGTCACTGCAGGACAAAAATAATCCTCATCTAAATTGAATGGCGAACACGAGTACGAATTACGGTAATTGCGGACGGCTACCTGTGTGTTTTATCGATTTGGAAGCTGCTCTTGGAACGAAATCGTCCCTAGATGTACCATGTTACATTTTCGTTTGTATGCCACGTTTCCAAACCCACGTTCAATGTGTGATGCCCCGCGTTTATGATCTAAATTTAGCGTCATTTGCTTGCGTCAAGGTGTGTACGAACAGCAACGAACCACCCGAAAACACACGCCCGCTGGCCTTCAAGCCGGATGCTTAGGAGTTCGAATGATCTTGCACCCCAACGAAGGGTGGTTGAAATATGTAGTATCTCTTCAGTCCAACGCATCCGAGTATGTGAATCAGCTCATTCAGAAATGTGTCTCTTATCGCAACGGATTCGGTTATCATTGTGGGAGATAAATTAGTGAAAACAAATATTTTTAACCTCTAAAAAACTATTTATACATCCTCTTTCTGCTCTCGTTGCAGATAATCTGTCGCTGCAAGATAACAGCCGGTACATACCGGTGCGCCCGATCGTGCGTCGAAATCTACTGAACGAAAGTGCTAGCGGCGAACAGAACGAACCGCACAATACTGCAGTCGGTGTGGTAATTCCTACGACTCCCAACTCAGCCCTACAGCAAACCTTTCGTCTGAACGAGGGTGCTTCGGCGAGTGGTAGTGGCGTGCCTATCGGTTCGACTCACAGCATTAACAATCTGCTACACAGCGGCACTTCTGTTGGACACACAGCTGCCGGTGGTTCTACCAGTACAGGCGTTATTCCGAAGCAGCAACACATCCTAAATCCGCTCTTACTTCTTCAGCAACAACAAGCCGGACAAACGCGTTCGACATCTTCGCCTTTAAGCTATCGCGTACCAGATGGTGCTTCTCAGAATCAGTTAAATTTAAACAAAAACTCAAACCACAACCAGCAGCAGCAGCAGCAGCAGCAACAGCAGCATAATCAGCAGCATCTAGCAACTGCTGCCGTGCCATCGACTTCGTCTGGATCGCGTTACGGGCCCGCGACCTTGCCTTTCAACCCTACTGGCAGTACGGTCGAGGAAACGCTAAATCAGATCCAAGAGTACATCAAGCTTACCACAAATTTGATCTCATCGGTGCAGATTGATAACGTGAGTGGTGTTTTCCGGCGGCAGACAGAGAAGTATGGGAGACGAGAGTTGTTACTTTGTGCCGATTAACTCCGCCACACTGGAGGACGTGCGGCACTCCGATACGGAGGTGCGTTTATCTGTTACCCCAGTTTATCCCTGGCTTGTTTTCGTGTGTCGAGTGCTACAACTAATGACTGAGTTTATTGTTTTATGCTACGTTTTGTCGAACAACATACATTTTACGATTATTGTGTAAATAACTGCATGGCGCTTACTCGCTTGTGTTGCTTTTCAAATACGCTCAGCAAAACGGCAGTATAATCTCTCTTTCTAATACCGCAACAGCCCAACGGGTAAACGAGTTCTCTACATTCGAGAATCTAGTGTAACAATTCTCCTCCTCCTTACATATCTCTTTCGATGTTGTACCGCTAAATGAACCTTGTAATCCTATCGTTACGTCACTAATAAAGTCTTGCTTTGCTTTTCAGCTTAACGGTGGTCCTCGACCTCAATCGGTGCAAAGCATCAGCACGAATCAATCGACAACGCCCGTTCCACCGTCAGCATCGTGCGACGAGCTGCGCTACCGCATGGAGACGCAATCGAAAAATATGCAGGCGTTAAAAGAGCAGCAGACACACTTGCTTCGCCTGCAACAAGCGGCCCGACAGCAATTGCAAGAGATGGAATCGATTCGCCAGATGCATTCGGCAAGCGTAGCTCCACCGATCGAATCGTTTCAAACCGTAGAACAGGTACAGGATGGCATTGGAAGCATCATGGAACGAATGCGCGTCCTTTCTTCTTTCATACAGAACCAGCAGGAACTAAGCAACATGCTCGGCCCGGATAACGATGCCGATGTGATGGCGGACCAAGCGATACTGCAGCAAAAGTTTGCCGAGCTGCGCGATAAGAAGAGTCAGATGCACAACCTCGTGTCGGAACTGCAGAGCATGAATATGGATGCAAATCGCCAGTTTGACGGTGAGGCCGTACCGGAAGCACGAAACGTACCAATCGAACTGACACATGCGCCGGCAACAGCGTCCGACGCTAGGAATGCTACGAAAATCTTTCTCAACGGTGGTGGCAGCACGATGGAAGGTACGACAAGCGGTGGGTTGAATCCGGTGGCCACGGTCGAAGGAATGTCTGTGCCACCTCACCGGCAGATGGGTGACGACCCAGGGAATAATGGACAAGCGTTGTCAGCTACGGTGGATGAGGAAGAAGACGAAGGAGCACTGAACGAGGAGGAAGCATCGGTTTTGAACGGCACAGCCGATATGTTGAGCGAAAAGATCAATGAAATCAATGCAATGAAGTCACAATTGCGCCGATTGAAGGAGATGATGGACACGGTGAAGCTGATTGAGATGAAAACGGGCCACGAATCAATCGATGAAGAGGAGGAGGACGAAGAGGATGCCCCGGAAGACGAGGAAGAAGGGGATGATGAAGATGAGGAGGGCGCTGCTGCGATTGCAATGCAGCAACAGCACCAGCAGCAGCAGCAGCAACAACAACAACTGCAGCAACGTTCTAGCAGAAGTCGTTCCCGTTCGATGAGCTCTGCGCCGATAACGCTGCTACCGAACGGAACGACTATCCCCAACGAGCTGAATGGGAGCGAATTGACCAACCAGGAACGTGAGCATCTAAATAAACGAGTCGAAGCGCTTCATGCAATGACACAGGATTTACGTGAGCAGGCCAAATCGATTGCTGCTGAACGCGATCGCCTAAAGCATGCACGCAACGATCTGCACAAGCGCCGGAACAATGTGATCGAGCTGCAGCAGCAAGCCCAGAATCAAGCAAATGAAAAGCTTACGAACCAAGTCGCATCGTTTGTGTCGCTGGCCGGTCCGAGTGGCCGAGTACCGGCGGGACCAAAGGAACGTCAACAGATTGAGCTAAGGGCGGAACTTGAACAGAAGAAGCGAGAACTGGAACGAATCGAAAAGATGACGCAAAGCATCAAGAAGAACACGGAGCTCTCACGCGCGTCAGTGACGGAAGGCGTTAGTTCACATGAGGCAACCACTTCAGCCCACCCGAAACCGGCCGGTCCATCATCAGTGGTTTCGTCATCGGTTGAATCATGCAGTGGCGGGGCCGGATCTCACCATCGAGGCACACCGTCAACGCATACCACGATTCCACCGGCTCCGGCACCATCCGCCATTAGTGGCTCGCTGCAGAACAATACGGCCGGTAGTAATGCGACGAACGATTCGAAAACCAACTCTGCTGACTCGGGTGTCACGTCGGATATATTTGCCCACGCACAGCTAGAGTCGGCCAGCTATCAGTCGAGCAGTACGCGCAGCTTTCCACCCCCAATGCCGGACATTTGCAATCGCAATGCCGCGGCAGATCGGTATCGAATGAAGCGGAGCGAGTTGGATGCTGACGGTGCTCCTGTTGGTGGGGGAGGTGGCCCTAGCGGTCGTGATCATCGTGGTTCCTCGCCGTGGCCAGTGTTTGGGACTAGTGGTGGAGCTGGTGGTATGTCTAGTTCAAACACGGGTCCACACAGTCCACATTACGGTCATCCGTACGGACCAGGAATGCACGATCTTTCCCATCATGCGACGGCGGCTGGTTACGTTGGCGGAGGTGTTGGTGCGTATGGAAGTAGCTGGAGCACGGGAGGGGGCCCGTATGGCGTAGCGGCTAATCTGTTGCCTCCGCACGCTGCTACCCCAAACACACCGCCTGATCCGATCGTGTTTCAGCACATTATGCAGACGCAGCAGATGCTGATGAACTCGATCACGCAGTGCAATCAGCTGCTCTGGATTCAGCAACGTGAAATCAACAATCTCAACAATGCGGTGCTATTGGTAAGTGTAAAAGATGTCCATTTTAATTACTGCTTTCGATTGATCTTCTTCTTATGAAATTTATTTTCTTACAGCTCCAGGAACGGATACTTGGTACCAATAGCAGTATGCTACTGCACGAAACCCATGGTACACCGATGGCTGCTACGTTGATTCGAGCCGAATCAACACCACCAAACAATAGTTCGATGAATGCTTCGAATGCGGCCACCACGGCTAGCAGCATGTACACACGGGCCCGCTCCGAACAACCGATGATGTCTCATCAGCAGCAGCAATCCTCTCCCTATCATCACCCTCACGCCCATCCTCATCCCACACCTTCGTCCGTGCTGCTACAGCAGCAAACCATGCCGCCTTTCACCCAGCCACCCTACAGCCCACTAGCTACCATACCGCAAAATCACTCCATGATGTCCCCGCAGCAACTAGCCCCCGGCTCCTCACAATGCCTGACAAATCAACCAATGCAGCGTAACAATACTAACCCCGTTGGCCAGGCCGGACTGCCACCAAGCGGTGCCAGTGCGGGACGATTGCGCTCGGGTGTACGTCCGCTTAACATTAACACACTTAACAACGCTCTCTACGACGATCCGTCCGGCGGTGGTGGTGGTACTGGAGGCATTGTTACCGCCACAGAGCCAACGTCCGGCATGGCAAACGAGTACGGGGCCGGTTCGGTTGCACCCAACATGATAAACAATCTTTGCAGCAGCAGCTCGCAACCGGCCACACCGACCCCGGCGACCATGGGCGGTGGTCAGCATCACCACCATCAGCCACAATCGTCCTCTTCGTTGCGCTTCGGGCAAAATTACAACAATCTCAACAACACCGTAAACAACAACCTTTCGAACGCAAACATGCAGAACAATCACAATCTGTACAACCAGCAACAGCAGCAAGATTCCTCCTCTCAGCAGCAAACGCAAGCCCTCAACAACCAGGTGCTGCCGGGAGTGAGGGCCAATAATTATTGGGATAACTTCCGAAGGTAACTACCCAACAAATAGTGGCAGTTTTCTCTTGTTGTACCATTACCATTACCCATTTTCGTGTTGATAGTAAATTCTTGTTGATTAGCTAGTAGGTGTAGTAGAAGAAAACCCTTTGTTCAAATAAGATTACTTGGGTAGGGAGATTTTCGATAGAATTAATTTGAATTTAGCATCTTTAAGATCTATTCTTTACCACAAACTGTGGTTGTTTTGATTTGCTGTTGCTTTCCCTGCCGATCCATCTCTCCACAAATCATGCGATCCTGACAGTCCCTTTTTCGTAAACCCTCATCCAATATGCTCCATTCTCCTGTCCTCCCGTTGCTGTTGATTATTGTCCTTACCTTTTCGAAATGATGGTGCAACAGTTTGGTCGAAAACAGGCGTTTGTAACAGTCAAAATGTGGCTGTTGGCTTTAGATAGAGTAGAGATTTAGCGATCGGATATTAGTTCCACTAACGCACTGTTTTGATACGAACCATGGTAAGTTAGTGTGATTTTTCGTCTATGTGAGTGTGTTTTATTTGGTCTTTGCATATGTCCTAATATTGTGTGGAGTTTTGTTTTTGTGAAGTAAATGTGATTAATTTGCTTTGCGAACATTTTACGCAGCCATTTTGCAACCGTAGAAAAGATGCGCAACATCTCTGTTAACTTATGATATGTTTTCAATTGTACTAACATCAGTTTTCTTTTGTTGGCTTTTATGTCTTTATGTTCTAGTACTTTTTCCTAATCTTTTTTTTTTCTTACATTTTGCAGCTACTCAAGACAAAATCTTCTATCGAGCAACAGCTGTAAGAGCAATGAAGAATCATGTTCCCAAAGCGGCAGTGCTGGAGGTGGTAGTGGTGGTGGTGGTGGTGGTGTTGGTGGTAGTGGTGGTGGAGGAAGTGGTGGTGTTGGAAGTGGTGGTGTTGGTAGCGGCGGTGGCAATGGTATTGGTTCATCCGGTACAGGAACTGGTGGAGGTGGAGGAGGTTCCAGCGGTGGAAACGCTGGTGGAAGTGGTTGCAATACAATAAATAATCAACTGCAGCGTAACAACAGCAATGCTTCGAACCAGTACATGAACAACCAGAGCAACAAATATCAGCAATCGATAAACATCACTCGCAACAACTCTCTGAGCAATTCGAATCAGACAAACAATTCTGGGCTGTGTCAGGATCTGGATTCCTCCTTGTCTATCAGCTACAACCCGAATCAGGAACCATCGATCGATGACTGCAATGGACAAATGGTTGATCATCATCAACAGCAACAGCAGCAACCTCCAATAGCTATGCTTGAAGTAAGACCGTCGCCACAAATGTACCCGGCACAGCAAACGATTCCGCCAGGTGGTCAACAGCATCGCACCCCATCATCTCAGCTAGTCGGAACGGTTCAAGCCCAACAGGCAACACAACCGTTTGCCCTCCCACATCAACCTATTCAGCAGTCGGCACCACAACAAACGAACTCCTCGTCCGGGATGGTGGGAACTCATCAGACACCTTCCGGGCCACATCAGCATCAAGTACCACCACAACAGCAGCACTCCTCCCACCATGCACCCCTGAATCAATCCAATTCGCTAGATCTGGGCGAGCTGCAGTTTCACACGAATCCGATTAATCTTGGGCTTGCGAACAAAACTCACCCCAAAGCGAGTGGACACAAAAAGTATCCACTTTCGTTGCGCTCCTGTCGGGATGCGGGGGCCGGTGGGGAAGGTAGCAGTGGATGCTATGTGTCCGGTGGAGGAGATATGAATCTCGCATCCACCTGCACGTATCAGCATGATTCAAAGTGAGTAAAATCGTTTCCAGCCTATTTGTTGTTTCTAAAACAATTTTCTTTCCGCTCTAGATCGACGTCTAAACTGTTTGAAGCACTCAAGGAAAACGTTTACCAGGAGGTGAAGAATCTCATAACGGCCAACGAATCGCGGCCACACTTTCTCATACAGCTGTTCCGCGAGCTGCAGCTCATTTCGTCCGATCCGCTACGCCAGCGCACGTTGCAATCGATACAGGAGCTGTACAACCGGTACATTGAATCAACGCTCCAGGAGGAAAACCACGTAAATAACGTGGGCAGTAACAATTTGCTGGCGTCGTCCGGGTTGTCCAACATGCCCGAAGGTATTAATGTTACTGGTGAGGGAATCAACGCTGAGCCACGAAATACTCCGCCGCGTGAGCCAAGGAACGACGAGTCTACCGTTGAGTTGGAGGTGGTCCAAAATTATACAAATCTTCGTCAACAGCAGCAACAGCAGCAACAACAACAACAGCAGTATCATTACATTCCTTCCGCTGTATCAGAACAGCCAGGCGGAAACGTTCCAGCATCATCCGCTGGTGAGCTTTTAGCTACATCCTTACCGCACGCACCCACTACGTCCAGCAACTCACCTGCCGGTGCTGGACGTCGACTTTCCTCGAGCCGTGCCCTTAACCAGGAACAGCTCGTTCCGCTAGCGGTGGCCAATTCGGAGATCATCAACATCATTATGGGCGACATTGTGTCCGTGATAAACTCGGTCGATTATATCAACGATTCGGTGTTGTTTAAGATCGCGGGTGTTATCTGTAACCATGCGACGGGTGGAGCATCGATGGATTATGGGCAACCAAGTGGAGAATCGGGCCAGCAACAACATCACCATCATCACCACCATCAGCACCATTATCATCATCACCATGCGCGATCAGGACAGTCTCCAGCAGCATCGTTGCTGGCCGCTGCTTCATTCCTATCCGCACAAGGTGACGATCAGCAGGGTGGCGGTAGCATGAGCAGCAATGCTGGCACAGGCAGTGCCGGTGGGGACGTGTTTAGTCGGGAGGATTTCCTGCGCCATCTGGAGAGTTGGAATCGGACGGATAAGGATGAATTTATTTCGAATTTGGAAAACTTTTTGAACAACATTCTACTCCGCTCGTCTGCCGTGGAAGGAGAAGAAGGGGATGAAGAGGAGGACGCAATTACGGGTGTTCCAATGTCGGTCGGTAGTCAGCAAAACACGGCCTACGTTGATGAGGTACAGCCCGAGGCAAACAATTGCTCCGGTGCGATGAGTTACGAAGGAGGCAACACGGGCAATCCGGGAAATGAGCTGGGTGGAAATGGAATTGTACCATTCAGTGTCGCAGATCAACGGCCTCTGGAATCGGCGATAGTTGTTAGTTCGAGCTCATCTAATATTGTGTACTCATCCACGACGTACGATCTGGCTGAAGCTGATCAAGTGTGCGACATGGAAAATCCATCCGGCAACAGCATGGCCGCTGGTCCTAGCGGAGTTAATTCCTCTTCTGCCATCGAGCATCCAACCGGTGGGACTAACTTTGACGATCGCTGGACCGTTGTTGTGCAGAAAAAACCAGTTTCCTCAACAGTCGAAGAACCGCAGGTTGGGACAAACAATGGTGCTCGGGACGAGGGACGGGTCCAACCAAGAATCGGTGGAATACAGCAGCAACAACAAGCACATGGCAGTGGTAGCATGAACGGTGGGCCTAATAGCACTAACGGAAATATTCCGCCCGGAGGAGGTGGTAATAATGGAAACAACATAAACAACAATTGGCAGTCAGAAGAGGTTGCCGATGAGCATTTGGATCAGACCGAGGTAAGCAATTGCCAAGCGATATAAATAAAAGAAATGCATTGTATGAACGTAACATTACTTCTTCCAGGAGCATCGTTCATCCTACTATTGAAAAAAATAATTACATAAAAAGGATTAGATTATTGGAATCGTTCCTGCTTGACTGTCGGTTTCGTAACCGAACAACATCTTTGAATGTGATGAAGAATACGGCTATAACATTACTCGTCAATCGAACCTGCAACGTATGCATACGGTATCTAATCTGATGTAGATTCAAGTAATTCGAATCATAATATAACACATCTACTATCTCACGATTGTGTGCCGTGTAACGCTTTATTGTCTTCCTTAGAACAAAACAAACTATCCCAAATGTGCTCTTACATGATATATTTCTCAAAAACTCTTCACCATCTCCACCACGAAAATGAGAAGTCGTCGGGTGCGTTGTTTTGTGCTTTATTTTTCTTTGTAACAAAGAATAACATACAGCGTAGGAGGGGCACGTATCACACCGTCTACGGAATCTAAGAAATAAAGCCGTTTCGCTTTCCCCACATATCACACAAAAGTTCATCTACGAAAATAGGGAGCTATTTTGTTGCCGCAGAACCTCTGGTTCTATTTTGATTACATTGTTAGTGAACCGCAAAACGTACCACGCAACTAGGAAAATCGCTAATTCTATCCCTCTTCACAGAGCCCCCACAGAGCACTTTTAAGTGCTATTGCCGTTATCGTTAGTAGTGATCGCCACGTTCGAATCTTTCGTTCAAACACTAATTATTCCTCCTCTAAGCCTATCTCGTTAAGTACACTTACATTAGCGCGTGTGTGTGCTCGTTACACACTAGAGTCGTTAAGTAGTCTATCATAGTTATTTAAAAAACGAAGGCGAACTCATTCGGAAGGATTGCTTTCCTTCCTTTGTAGGTACATCGTAGAAACGTAAAGTACGGTCGGTCATTTAGCGGAGACGATTGATAATGATAATTCGGTCCAACCGCACACAGGTATGTCGTGAAATATTTCCCTTTTATAACAATGATACTTGAAATCTACTCCATTCTTAATCAGTGAAAAATGTGTAAACCTTATCAAAAACAACATCCGTTCCGTGCAAACGCGTCCCAAGATAAGTAGTAGTAGGTAAGGTCACTTCCCTGTAGAAAAACCTCCACCAGTACCATGCAAGCTGTGAAACAGGTCCAAATCACACCCTTGGCCACTTTTGTCGCACTCGATGGGACGATGCAGACCGGAGGAGACCGGAAACCGCACAAACGGATGGCTGGGTAGTAGTTTCGTCTTCGTGACGCGATCGTCCCCAGCATCAGTAGAGCTGCTGTTCAACAATTCGTCCCTCCTCTGAACTTAACATTGACGCGCGTATGTGTGTGTGTGTGATTGTTTAATTATGGATGAATGAAACGGTTTTTCCAAAATCAAAGATATGAAGGAGAATAAAAGAGAAAGAAGAGAAAACCATAGATAACTAAGGGAAAGAAGATTTCAACAGTCATTTTCATGATTAAAAAATGATCATGTCAAACGAGGTCAAATGTATAATGTAAAATAAATAAAGACCAAAATAAAGGAAATTACAATTCAATGGTTAAAGCATGCGTGTGAGCCAAAGATGGATTTGGGTTACGTCAACAAAGGTACATGGAGAGGGCTGTAAAGGTGTGTTGTCTGGTCAGCGTCATCTGATTAACATGTCTGTGGTGTCCGCTGATCTCTCTCTATCTCTCTTTCTCTCCCTCAGGAAGCTGCGCACACACACAAGCTCGAGTACAATGTGAACTTTTGCTTAAAAGGTCTGTGAGATCATCCAGCCGTGCGTCCGTGTACATCGTCCGGGGGAACCGTCCTTCTTACTAGATCATGTGCGACATCATGCAGCGACTAGTGTCGAAATATTTACTCTTGCTTGTCGGCGTTTGCTGTTGTTGTCCGGCTACGGCCGCTTGAAGTCCATTAACGGTGGCGGCATGTTGATCCTGGCATTCCATCTCGTCGATGGCCGGCTCGTGGATCTCTACCTGATGCTGGTACACAACTATGGAGACACGGGGATGGTTAGGGGCAATAGGAAACAGAAGATGAGACCATATTTTAAAATCTTCCTTTCAATTCGGTTGCATGAGGGTGTTTTTTTTCTTCTGTGTGATCCGATGATGATTAAGAAAGCCGCCCACTCAACACGCTTTGGCGCAAGTTATTTAAAGGAAACGAAGCCAAAAATAGCATCAACCCTCCAATGATGAAATGTATATGGAACAAGTGGCAGCGTGCGCCATAGTAACAAAGTTAGTATCCGCCGAAGAATTCGATTTTAATTCTAACAAGTACTTCTTCTAGTAAATTTCAATCCCCCTTTTTTAAATTTTTTGACCCTGGAATGACTACCATTTGTTACTCAGTTTAAACACACTTTTACGGCACACACTGTTTAATGGTAATCAGATGCACACGCAAGGAGGAAATTGGAAATGTTTCAATCTAATAACCGAGCAATGTGCGTTATTTCGGGACTAGATTTTAAATTTAGAATCATAGCATCAGTACAATTACAAATCATTCACGTACCTCCACCACCATTGCTTCCCGGAAATGGTACACTCTCGGGAGCCGATGCCATCCAATGCTGTTCCGTGTCGCTGGTTTTTCGTCGTTTCGGGTGCTGATGTCCTGTCACCAGCTGTACGTTTGTGTCCATTTCTTCATCTTTGTGCGGTTGCTGTTCCTTTCGCTTCCGCACAAGCGGATGCGTCGAGAAGGGTTGCACGTGGAACATCCCTTCGGCTTCCGCGGTGTTGTTGTTGTTATTATTATTATTGTTATTATTGTTGTTATTCTGCTCGCCGGCATCATTACAGCTGATATGGTTTCGGTTGCCATGGAAATGCACCGCTGGCAGGTGACCGTTGACATTTGCCACTGTTACTGGGGGGTGGTGACGATTGTTGTTGACGGTACCCGGAAGCACGTTGTTATTGCTCGGATGTCCACTATCTTCACCACCACCACCACCTGTTGGAGCGAGCGAAGGGACAAAGCCATAGTAACCGTTTGACGATCCGTTCAGATAGCCGACTGGTTGGAAATCATCGCACATGGCAACGGTGCCACCGAAACGATGATGGTACTGCTGCTGCAGGTGTTGCTGCTGATGCTGCTGATGCTGCTGCGCGGCTGGTGATTGAACTCGTTCGAAAGGGCAATCACCCGTGGCGATGTTTCCAATGCTGGCGCCACCAACGCCGCCACCGCTGCTGCCAACGGTCGGATGGTGGTGCTGCTGCTGCTGCATCTCGTGATGGTACGCAGCGGTAAGCATGTCCGTAATGCTCATGTCGTTCGCGGATGTGGTACTGTTGTTTCTTCCGGGTGGGGGTGCAACACCCCCTGTCGCTGGACCGATTGCAGTCGGGAAGAGCCGGTTCTCGTTGCGATAGAACGCTACACTCTGATCGTTATCCAGTGGCAGCAAGTACGACGCACTGTTGTAGCTTGCAAACACCATTTTGGTTACGTATGAAACTTTTTTTCGTTTTTACGGAGCCGAGGAAAACCCGCCTCGCGTAAGCTCCACTTGTGCACTTGTGGAGTGTGAGTGCGTGTGTGCGCAGTGGGGGAGGGCGAATGAATGTTTTCGCGTTCGTTGAACTTGCGACCGATTGCGTGCACTCGCGGAAATGCACTACGTGTACGCGCACGTACAAGCAACTCGTTACGGGAGGATACTTGTTGTACGCTTCCGAATTGTTTATTCACTTTTCGATTACAATGAGCGGAACGCAAACGGGAAACACTTTTAACACCTTCACAAGAAATAACGAGAATGCAACACAAGTGCGCGTAAACCAGGTACGCACAGGATTGGCGATCTGTCAAGTGATGGTTGCCCAAGGTATTAACGTTTGACATTTGCATCAATTTGTTTGGCGAAACGTTTATTTATTTCTCTTCGTTTTAAATTTCGTTAAATTATTGTTAAAATTCATGGTTTACAATAATATGCAATCAAATTTAGCAATTCACATTTTGCTTTTCAAAATTTAAAAAACAGCTTCACAAACGAGAACAATGCCATTCAACATCGCTTGCTTGATAACTTTACTTGCTGGAAAACTTTCTTGGCTCGAGTCGACACAGAATCACAACAAAATCAGCTGTTTTGTGACACTTTTGGAAAATCGTCTCTTCTCTCTGTTGGGCGTAAAAAAATAAGTAAAAAATGAATTTTATCACTCGAATAGTGGTTCCACAATTACGGCGACTTCCTTTAAACAATCCACCTGTTAACTGGAACCGAGTTGCATTGGTCTCCCTCGGAAATGTGCCATTTTATTCTACGAAAACATCGAAACCCCAAGAGCCAGGAGTTGCCGGCGCTGCGAACCTCAGCAAGAAGACAAAAACATCACCAAAAGTGACTCTCGTTTCATCAGACGAATCAATTTCGGTTGTGAATTTAGATGAAGCCGTTAAGATATCGAATCGACGTAATTTAAAGTTGGTAAAGATAACCGATCTCGACACGAAAACACAGCGTCCGGTTTACAAGTAAGAAAATGCGCAAAAGCCAAAATATCGTGACCTTTCAATAAAGCACGATGGCGTTATCTTTCCAGATTAATGACCGGCTCGGAGTATTTAAACGAAGACCTGAAACGTCGTGAGGAAAAGAAAAAGACCAAGCAGGACGCATCGGTTAAGGGCGACAAACTGCTGACGATCAGTGCCCGCATTGCAGAGCACGATCTTGCCTCGAAGATACAGAACGTCCTTAAGTGGCTGAACAAATCGTACGAGGTGCGCATTGTGGTGACGGGCGATGGAGCAGGTAACAAGGCCAAGCAGGAAGACATTGCGCAGCGGTTTGAGGCGAGTGTTAAAGACACGGGTAAAATAGTGCAGAAACGTCTGCGCGATAACGACTTACGATTCAATATCCTTCCAACTGCCGGCGGTAATGCCGTGGGTGGTAAAAAAGGACTGTTGGATGTGAAAGAAACAGTAAATGGAATGAATGAAACGCAAGCTGTCCGTGGGCTGCACACTCAGGCCGGTTTGATGGCGTGACAATCACAGCAAAAGGACAGAGAAGCGCAAACCGTCACGAAACGGTACAAGGTGACGGGATGTGTCGCATTTGTACTGTTCGCGAAGTACGCTTTCTGGGCCTATCTACTCAGGGGCGACAGATGACCCTGCTCGCGGGCAGGGTGCAGGTTTTAAATTAAGGTAAGACATAAAGCTAGCACAAATATAGACTAAATGAACGTTGCATTTGGAATGGTGTCGCATGTTGAATGATAATCCGATGGGTGAAGGGAAATAGAGATTACCACTGCTCATTTGCAAGTAAGCCAACATGTCTTGATCAAAGTATATTCCAACTCACACTGCAAGAAGTCAATTAGGAAGAAATAAAATTAGGATTAAAGTAGCTAACAAAACCCTCAAGGTCCTCCAGACGAGAAACAGAAGCTCAATAATAAAAAAGAGAAATGCAATAGTGGATCAAACTCATCGTAATTAAATTATTAAATAGCATTTCAATCGTATCGCAAACGGGGGAACATGGGAACGGACGGCAATAAATCCATTTACCGCCGCAACACATTCACCCGCAATCGGCAGTTATCCCAGGCGAGAGGGAAAATGGATGTGTTGTGAAATTTTTGCAATTGCATTATTTATCATCACCCCAATTCCACCCACTCGTATCAGGCTATCGGGCGACTAATGACGGTTGATGCGGTTTCAAATGCAGTGATGCGGTGGCTTTAAATCCAATCCCATAACCTGCAGCAATAGTCGAATTACTACGGTTGACTGACGCGGTTGGAAACATTAACTGGGGCCATTAAAAAGTGTTCCAAAAAAAATAACCTTTCCCCTGGCAGTAAATTCAGAGTGTCGGGATGATCATACTTTTCGCTTCCCACCATTGCAAACACAATAACGGTGCTAAAGGTCTATCTCTGGTGCACCGTAAACCACCAGTACAGTTCCTAACCAGACAATACAATTGCAGCTCTAATGCATCCTGTTGCAAGTAGAAGCATTTGGTTTTTTGGTGTAGCTGTTCGATGCAATTTTACTACCAGCAGTTGTATGCGCCAAGCACTCCAACTTGGTCCTTTGATGGTAAGCCAGTCGGCAAAACCGAGCATAAAAAATGCAAAACGGATTTCCTGTGCCTTTTCCTGCAACAGAGTGTGAGGAAAATGTGAATGTCGTACCGGAACGCTCGGAATGCAGCCACTACGGGTGTATGTTCATTCTCTATGCATTAGAAAATCTATGTTTTATGGGTCAATTAAATAGTCCGAAAAGCACCGGTGAGCACCATTGTTCAGGGCGGCCATTCTTCTATTGAATGGCAGGCGAAATCTTTGGTTCGGAGCCGTAAGGCTTATAAAAAGGAAGAACATTCCGAATGTGTTTGTTTGTGCAATAATACAAACATTTTATGCTGACTTCCTGGTCTTTTTGCTTGTTCCACTGTGTGCGGGCGGACTGACAAACGGTTGGCTCAAATTAAATTACCCTCAAAAGGCGAGTCAGCATTTTAGCCAAACTTTTCCTCCGTCGAGTACTGACCGACCGTCCAACAAAGCCATTCATCTTGTTCCGGTCAGGGGGGTTCCTTTCATCGAACGACGTCAGACGTCTTATTGACAGCATTAAAATTGTCCAGTTTCGGGGTTCAGTGTTATCGGTACTGCTGTTCACTTAGCAATGCTAGTCACGTTTCCACGAACCCTGCCATATACCGGATGTGGTGATTAAGCGTGTTGAGCAGAGTGGAGTAAAGAATCAGTAAAAATACACGTTCGGCAATAGCATGATTAATACGGCCTTGTTTTTTCTTCTACTCCCTTTATAGCACCGTTACTATACACTCTAATCGATACAAAGTGATCCGATTCTCCGAGGGTCCGATAATGTAAACGACTAAAGGAGTCCTTCTCGAGGCCGTAAATCGATCAGTAGGAAAGTGCTTGGAAATTAATTTAATTCCACCTCGCCCTTTTCCACCCCTTTCGAGCCGAATGTCCGATGGGAGGAGGCACAAGGAAATCCACGCGTAATACACTCCACCGTTGTCTGAATATTTGATTAAAATACTTGCACTCGAGAAGAGCTCGCCGTCTAAAATACCATCATGTGGTCGGCTTTCTATCTTTTATTTAGGCGGGAACGGTTTCAGTCTTACCGCATCAAAAACGGACTGGAACGACAGAGCGAAATTTGACTTGCGCTAAATTTCATCAGCAACAACCGCTGACAACAGTTAAAATATTCAATTGCAAAACCGCAAAAAAGTTGGATGGAGAATCTTGGTAGGTTTTGCCTTAACAATCCTGAACCAACAGCAGTTCTATGCGGATCGTTTATCCCAACCTTATAGCGGCAGATGGTGGCCATTTCTATGACGCTCCCGGTATTTGGGCTGGAAAGTTGCTGAATGTTATAGACTCTGTTCTTGTTGCCTCTTAAAAATGCCCAAAATTATGCTCCCCAAAGATCCCGAGTACGCGTTGTTCCGCTCTGATTCACCGTCTGATTTCTGATGCTCCTCTCAGCCTCTCATATCGTTTACGGACAGGGGCTTTTGCATTCGACATCACATGAAAGAACCGAATGAAATGCTAATGCTATGGATGGACCGCACTAGAACAGCACGCAAAAGAGCACGAGAAAGAAAGAACCCATTTGTTGCTTTTACGCCTTATAAACTTTTTCCATTTCCAGCATTCCGGGTGCGTCAAGGGGTGGAGGTTTTTCATTACCGTTTCCTTTCTTTTTTTCTTATTGGTGCACCGCCCTCACGCTCCAGGGTGATGTTTAACATTAATTATGAGCGGCAGATCAGTTGGCATCAAGCCGGATTTATTGTACGCCTAGAAGGGAAAGCATTCATTTTCCGGTTTATTAAGGCACCTGCAAGTGGATAGCTTTTGCAAAGTCTTCCTTGGAGGAGTGTAGTAAACTTAATGACACTTTCAACTTGCGCCCTCCGTAATGTATGGAGCTCCTCGATGGCCCAGAACCGTCAAATGACTCCTTTCTTGGCGATCTTCGTTAGGATCGTTTAGTGACAGGACTTTTCTTGTGCAGTAATGAACGTGTCAATTTTATTTGCCTCTCCGCAATTTACTTTAAGATCCCTCATCCCGGGAAAAAAAACCCCATCACATAATGGGGGAAGGGTGTAGTGGAAATTGGAAATGAAATGGCTGCTCATCGAGCAAATCAAACTTTATGTGCCGACAAAATAGGGGACAATATCGTTAACCGTGCCATGCTCCTGCTGAAAATGACGATGCACCATTAGACAACAGGAAACATTCACTTTTATTGAGTTATTCTTCGCACTGGTATGCATGGTTTGTGTATTTATTTCGTATGCGATACTTCAAGCGGGTAGCGTGTGTGTTTTGGGGGTGTTTTCTCTCTCTCAAGTGTCGAAGATGGTACCCGGTTCTTTCAGAAGTGGGACATAATAAACAAAGCCAAGACGGTGGAACGGTGGACATGGGTGACACGATGGGATGAAAATTAAATGATAACATTCTGACAGTGTCAATACGGCCAGAAAACAAGTGCGTATATCGTCATGTCGTTAACGGTACGTACGCGGAATCGTAAATGAAGTGAAGTCTGCACGGATGTACGGATATCGCCGTTGTCTACACATGGAAACCATGATCCTTAGGTCCATCGTTTTTTTTTTGGGTGGTTTGTTTCCACATTTTTATCGCTCGTTTCGTTTACCACTGTGATGGAAAGTGAGTGTATTGATTGTTTATGGGTCGTACGGCATGGGTGGAACGGCCATCTGGGTGCTTCTGGTGACAAGGACATTAAGGCCACGCTATTTGCTTTTATGTACTGACATTTCAGGCTGTGTGAATGATGATGCTATTCAACTATCGACACGTTGATGGGGGATGATGGGACGACACGTGAGGGGACTATCTCAAGTAATCTTGGAAATACAATAAAACAACACAAAAATTCGCCGGAGAGTCATTTAAGACACCAAATAATTTATAAAAATGTTACTCATGCTCCTTCGCTTTCGCTGAAGCAATTTGTAAAGATTCTTTTATTAACGCCCAAGCCATTGAAATGGTACAAAAGGTATGCCATTTTTGAATAGACCCAGCTTGCTACAGGAAAAAAATGAATCCAGAATACACAAAGGCAGATAATCTGAGTTGGCAACGGTAGAAATAGAGACACCGCAGTGTAGTGAACAGGGGACGCAAGGCTATTGTTACTTTCACCGTATTTACAAAAGTACGAAGTAAGACGTACACACTACGCCATCTCTCCGTTACTGCGGGAATGAATCACGTTTAATTAGCACATAATTTCACTCAAGTTGGGCCGTAAATAATGGCTGCCGTACTGTTGCCTACCAGCCCAAACCGACATTGAGCAACGGGGCACCGGATTTGATGCGCCTAAATGTAGGCTCAACGGGCACAAGTAATGGTGCTTAAAAATTGTTCCTTTGTTTGCTTTTACATCCTTCACCGTTCGTTTCACCGTTGCCCATGGTGATCCCGCTGATAGAAGGTTGATGTGCGTAAAGAGGCAAGGTGTGCACAGGTTTAAATTGCGTTAAAATAGGTGCCTTACGGAAGTGTGCCGTGGGCAGTGTGGATCCGGTCCGAGAGGACTTTTAATTTACGACGGAAAAGTTGTTCTTGAGTGCGTTGTTTTTTAAATCGTTTTATGTGGTTCCTTACCGTGGGATGATCTTGTTTAAACGCACTGCTGGTAAAGTTTCCGTACCGTAGGATCTAATTAGGATGTTGAGAAAAATGCTCCCCACCTTCCAAGGGCAGATTCCTTTAGTACATCCGTTTGCCGAAGTTCTTCGGTTCATCTTGGTCTGTTTGGGCTGTGTGAGCGTTTTGTGTCCTTGGGCGACGTATATTTCACACAATATCGGGAGATTACAGTAGGTGCAATATTTTATGACGACACTCCTCGGCACACTTATATTTGGTTCTGATTTACTGGCACGTATCCACGTAAACAGCTCTCACGTCCGTAACAGCACGATCCCGCCGGAAGTTTCAGTGGCAAGTGAGTCTGACGTGAGTAAAATACATCCCTTCCGCCGATTCGAGGAAGGATCCGCCTCCGCGTATTGCAACCGGTACGACGTATAGCATCTTCTGGATTTGCCAGGTTAAACCATTACCTCGGTCGGGGCACACCGTCTGTTTACACGTTATCATGGACACCTACCGGAAAGGAAAGGGATACCGTAGACCGCAACCAGCCTGACTACACCGGTACCACCGTGGATTGGAAAATTTCCATCAAATCTAATTTATTTTACCGTCAACAGCTTTTTGTATTATTGCACCCACAGGGTAATAAAAGTGGGATCATCCTGTGCGCCACAACCATGCCTGTGCACGGTGTCCCTTCCGACGCAAGCTAGAAGAAGGTTTGGTTTTATGTTACTGAAAGAAATTGAAGAAATGATTCCTCTTGGTGCCTGGCGCGAAAGTAAAATGATAAACAAAAATGAAGCGAAAGGAAGGAGGCGCTTGAAAGTAAATTCGGAGCCACTTTTGACTCGTGCACTTGATGCATCAGAAATAAAAAATGTAGACACAGAAAATTTTCTCTGGAAAAAGGATTCACCATTCACCGTTCTCGTTCTAGTGTTGTGGTGTAAACATAAAAATGGAATCATCCTTCTCATCCTTTCCAGTCCTCTGTACGCCTGTGAAGCAATCCGAGGCCACGGTACTATGCCACTTGAAATTTATCTACTCTCTGTCCAGCGAACCAGATTCATACGGACAGGCGGGAAATTTTTCAACCGGGAAATGGCGAAATGGGTAGCCGGAATAGTATCCGTAGGTTAGTTAGTTTTGAAATTCCCATTTTGGGTTGGAACCGGCGTTACCGGCTACGGTACACTTGGGTTTGTTTTATTTAAAACCACACAAAAGCCATACAATGCAATACAATTTAAAGCTGTTCGGTTCGCGTTGCTGGCTGTTCGTTTCTTTCTAGGGTGCTCTCGAAAAAGGCGAGTGTTTTCTGCTTCCAGTCCGTGCCGGCAATCGAGTGGAGCATGTTCCTGTAAGGAGAGTCAAGTTGGAGATGTTGTAGCGAAGAAGAATAGCACGTTTTTGCGGTCAAATTATAGAAAGACATTCAGAAAAACACGACGAAAAAACCCTCGATGAATAATGTAGCTTACATTGATAATCATACTAGTGATTGTGTAAAAACAAGTACACGATTTTGAATAACAATCATCCAACTAGTCAACAGAAACACATCTTGCCTGCTTTCACTGATGAGTTATGTGTTTTTGGTAGAAGGTATGACCTCGAGCGACATTAATATTAATTTGTTTTCTTCTGTCGGCGGTATTTTGATAAGAGAATGGTGCATGCTTTTCTAATGGTTTAAGGAACATAATACTTACCATGTGTCTTCCTGCACGTATACTTGCACCGTTGGCTTGGGGAATCCATTGAAATTGGTTGCAAACGTCATACCGTATGCACCGAGATTCTCAAACACAATGTAGTCGCCTATGTGATGCTCCGGATACTCCACATCCTCGCACACAATGTCGGTCGAGTCACAGGTAGGTCCCCAAATGGTCGTTGGAAAGGTACGATCGTGCTCACGCTCTCGTCGCACCAATGGAACCGCTCGTTTAAGGTCCTTTATCTCACGCAGACTCAACCAATCGAACAGCGTCCCAAACACACCATCATTAATGTAGTACATCATCTGTTGTATGTGACCGGTTTCATCCTGCACTACCTTTTTGCCCTGCACCGTGGTAAGGAGCGTTACAGCCGATCCCACATAGAATCGACCTGGTTCACCCAACACGTACACTTCGTCCTGCTCGACCGGGAAGAACTCCTGCAGTCCTCGCGATACAGCTTGAGCGTACTCATCGATCGGTTTATCATTATCTCCTGGGAATCCACCTCCCACATCGAGCAGCCACAAACGCATCCCTAGCTCATCCCTCGCATAATCAAACACCGATCTAGCCGAGGCAATCGCGTGATAGAAACAGTCCGCATCCAAACTTCCACAGCCAACGTGAAAGCTGACACCGATCACCGACACTGCGAGTTCCTTTGCGCGTGCCAGCAACCGACGGCCATCACCCCGTGCATCACAACCAAACTTCTTGCCCAGTGCAATCAGCACACGATCCGAATCATGCCGAATGCGTAACACGAGCTCGGCCTCTGGATATTCCCGTGCAACCTTCTCCAGTTCACACTCATTGTCGAACGTCATACGCCGAATGCCGTGAGCTTTGGCGAATGCTAGCGCTTGAACGGATTTGATTGGATGCGCGAAGATGATACGGTCGGCTGTAACGCCCAACGCCAGAATGGTGCGCATTTCAGCTTCCGAAGCACAATCGAATCCGGTTCCTAAGGCTGCTAGTGAAGCAAGAATTGCCGGATCATCGTTGCACTTGACGGCGTAGAACGGAGTGACGCGGGACATACATCGCAACCAGACGAGATGTTTGCTTACCAGATCATCTAGATCTAGTAGATGCAGAGGATGCTCGCGTGGCTCCTCACCAACAATACGATTAATTTCCTCCTCCAGCGATCCAGAAGTGGCTGGACGAATTGTCACATTGTTAAGCTTTGTGAGGTGAGTATCTTGGTGCGTGTCCATCGTGGGTACTGCTCACTAAGGCACTGTGTCATACACTGCTGTGAATCGGGATGTTCACAAGCTGTAGAGCGTGGTCCGAGTGCTCGAATGTAATCACCCGGGCTGGTTGACAACTTGATAAGCGACACGCGTTTGATCGGCGCGACACACTCATCAAGCACCACCTTTTGATGTATATGCACAGCGTTGCTTTATTTTCGGTAGCGATGATTCTTTACTACGCGAAGACAAATGTGTTCTTTGGCAACATAAAAAAAGAGTCTGATAAGATAATCATTTAATGGGAATTAGTATTATCAATCTAGTTTGGTTGGAAGCTTGGATGCATTATCGGTTGTTGACATGCTTCTGGAAATTGTCCCATCTGGTCGTCTCGTCCAATGAAGTTATCGTGTGGAGTACGTTGCTATGTAGTATTTCTGGGTCAATATTTGCCCCTGCAGATAATGAGAGGATAATAATTTCATGATCAATTGTCAAGATGGTTCATATCTCATCGAATTCTGGATATATCAAAACAGGCAAAAGACGCTCGCCCAAGGACATCTACGAAAAGCTGAAAAATAGACAATGATCTTGAAGGCGAAACAAAAAAACGCCTCTCGAAAACAAATAAGCGGATTGTTGTGGATTCTCTTTTTGTCATCTCCCACCACCAACTAAAGTGCTGGTTAATCTTTGTTGCCGCTAAATCTCTTCCAATGGTCGGGTATTAAATCCCATTCAAGCACAATCTACTTACTGTCTGTTTCGATGAGATAAGACGATGTGCTGCCGCTCGGTGCTCCACTGCTGGGCTAATCCGCTTGCCCGCCACTGTTTCGCTATCGCCAGTGTGGTTTTATCCTCTGTTTTCTGCGCTATCGTATCTTTCACCGGCACATCATCATTCGACGCGACGAACCATCGCCGCACACGGTGAAAGGTGAGCAGATAGGATCTTCCTCGTGCGGACCTTTCTGTCTGGGTTTGATTTGATAATGGTGTTATTGTTGTTGATGTTGTGGGTAGCGTCGCAAAACAAATACGATTAGGTCGGGGAAGGCCGCAACCTGGCAAAGAAGTACATCCGGTATGTACGGTGGGGCTTGTTGAGTGAAATTGTCTTGTGTGATGTGAGGGTGTAATGTAATCATAACCCTTTTATCAGTTTAAAGATTACGATCCACTAAAGCTGATGTGCTGATTTTATTAGTGATCCCCTTTTTGCTCGATTGTTTGCTCGAAGCAGGAAGAAGCAAAACTCGAAAAGTGTTTCCGGAACGACAAATGGCGACACTAATGTACTGTGACGCTTTGCAGTATCGGTCTGTTCCGACAGCGATTTATATTGGTACATTACCGTTTTCCGGTCAAACTCTTTCTCCCTTTTCACACAAACACACTCTGCACACTTTTCCTGAATGAAACATCGTCACAAAATTTTCCGAAAGAAGGTAAGCGATCGGGGTGTAATTTCTTCTCTCACGAATATATTTATTTCCGTCATGTTTTATTCGATCTGTTTTTGCTTCTCCACTGAGGTGAAGCAAGAATTCAGGCTCCTTGGTGGGTAAAGTCAACACATCCGAACCGAACGGTATGTGTTGGGCTGTCGTAATAGTTGTTGCGAAATGTGTCAGCTTTCTTTTCGATTTACTTTCCTGCTCGATGTCCATCGGGAGTGGTTCCAGTGGATGCAAGATTGGGTAAAGTGTAGTACCGTTTGCCGTCGGTGCCTCTGGTTCCACTTGGTGAAATTGTTAAATTGTTGTCGATATGCTGTACCGTTCTTCGGTCATCGTTTTACGGTACAGATCGATTCAACCTCTTTTCAGTTTAATATGCTGGAGTATGGAGGCGGGAATGGGTATTGTACAGTGGTGAAAAGAAAATGGCAAATAGAATGGAAAACTAGACAGTTATGGGAGAAGCTTGTGTGGTCTTGCTTGCCGTTTCGATTGATTTCGTTCTGTGGTGTATGTGAAGTGGTTAGATATATTAAAAGTTGTGCAAAAACTTTATGCGATCGAAGGTTTAAAATCAATTTTAAAACAAATAGTGTTTATTTCCTCTCCTTGTGTACTTAAACAAACAAAGTGTAGAGCGTTCAGTGGAGCTTTGTCCATTTTCAATTTTAAACTCAAATAATACTTTATCACCAAAATCAGGGCACGTACGTGTGCGACGTGTCATTGCGGTAAGCCTCCCCTATAACAGCATCATTGAATGCGATTGACATCAAACATCCGATGGGAAACAGAAACCCTCAATAGTAAAACTGTTTTCTACTTTGCATCTATTTGCACAAACATTTGGATGTGGCAGACACACACACCTTCATCACAACACAATCATAGTGGGGAAATGTTGAAAAAAAAAGAAGCACAAAAAGTGATAGTATTGTGATCCCGTTTAAACCGCTCTGTTATAAACTAAGCAAAGTATTGCAGCGGTACAAACAACAAAAAAGCAAATTGAATCGTTGCAATGAAACGTAATGGACAGAGTGCGCGCGTTGAGATGAAAAAGTAAATCCTCCTTGGAACACTCGCCCGGAACAGCCACCGAACGTGCCACGCGGATCATCTTCACTTGCACCCTGAAGGCGAATGGAAAGTCAGGCGAAACATTTATTTTACTTATCTTACGCCATTCTGCTGGTTTTTTCATTTTATTCCGCTCACTCTCTATCTCTCTTTCTCTTCCTATTGCGCGCTGTTTTATGTCATCCCTCCGCACCTTAACTGATTCCCGAGTTTTACGAACGTTTAACGTTTCAGGATTATCCTGGAAAGGAAAAGTGCACACATTGTTGGGAAAGCACAAAATGAAGAAAAGACGGTTGGTTTAACGGACACATTGGTCTGGGAATGGAGCCTCTAGATCCACCAGATCTCGCTGCTTTCTCCCCGGAAATGGACAACGAAAGAAGCTACGGGGAGAAAAAGAGCCAGAATGAACGGTATGATATGCTTCCCACAACAACGATTCCCATCGTATCCAATTTAGAACCGATGCCAACCCAGCCCAAGCATGAGTTCGAGGCAAAAGTGGCATGAGAGCATCCGGAAATTGCGTGCATAATGGGAAACGGACCCATAGTGCCGGTGTGGTTTTGATTTAACGGACAGTAAGGACATGGTTATGATCGGTTGAAGACAGCCAAGCAAGGCAACTGAATTGAATTTTAAAAGAGGGCGAAATTTAAACATGGATGGAGGCTAGTGCTTGGGGTGGTTTCTGCACTGCCTAAGGAGTAACTTTTTTCTTTCTTCTCCATTGCTTTTTCACTCCCCTAAATAGGCCGCCCAAGAGAAGGGCATCTCAACATGGCAATGAAAGTGGCGTTGCTTCTGACAGGTACAGGTTCATTAACAATGGACGTTCGAATGGGAGAGCCGCCCAGTGACTAAGTGAGTGCAAATGAACGAGCAAATAAAGTGTGCGCCGAGTGGCAAGAATCCCTCCTTACGGAGGAAAAATTATGGCCGCAAAAAAATAAGAACATAACGGGAAAAGGGAAGATCAACGCATCTAGGAGGCTAGGGAGCGGAAGCTTTTATAAGTGGTTGATTGCTAAACGAACCTTCAGCCGGTTGGATACGCTTGTAAGTGCGCGACCGGAAATAGCACCGTCGAGTAGGGATAAGCCTGAATTCAATTTCGCAAAACGACCACGACCACACCCGGAAGGGACCGCTTGTGCAAGGTGGAATAAACTCAGCGGAAAGTGGAGCAATTAGTGTATGGGAGGGGTTGTTGAAATATTGAAATCAACGGGGGATGTTGTGAGTAAGCGAGTTTGTAAAAAAAGACTGATCTTTCTTTGAGGATGCATCCATGGGCAGTTTGTGGAATGTGTCTATTAAATTTGTCCAAGCTTAATGATATGTAATTTTGATGCTCTAATTAGCTGCTTGTGAATAGTTTTGTGAGTTTAACCAAATGCCGGGTGGGCTTATACATGATATTTCTCACATTACCATGATAATTATAACTGTTAGAGCACTAATCCTGCTTACCAGGATCACGTCCTATTTTCCCCGGGGTGAATAGTGGGTGTTTGATTAAATGTAATATTTTACGCTCATAGGCTTGCCGTCCTGCTACGACGTGGACTGGGGATTTATCGGGCATGACGGGAGCACACGTTTCGTTGCACAGCGCCAATTCATTTACATGCACTCGTGTCGGCAATGTGTATTCATTTGGCGAACGAAACAAATCATTGAATTCTAATTTACTGCCGAATGGGAGGGGCGATCTGGGTGACTGTTTATCGGTGAAATTGAATTAGCATTAATTTTGGAACATAATTTAATATCGTTTGTGCCACATTGCAATCTCTATTTAAACACATTTAGCTGCAATTGAAACGATATGGTAATGAAATAGAAAACAATTATAGTTATTAACTTATCTAAATGCACTATTTGCGCAAGCATGGACATTGACATTAGCATTTGACCCACATATTACAGGTAAAACGCGGACATACCTTATTGGACCTACACACCGGTTTCTATATCCTTTATTTCTGTTACTTAATTCTAGCTCAGCTTCCTTTTGTGTAATTTATCCTGTCTCACCTTTGATACGGCTAGTTTTTCGTGTCCCTTTTGGGCAGTTTTATAGTCCAATTTAATCCAAGCATTACGTCGGTTGTTGCATAAATGTAATCGAATTGTGCTGAAACCGCAAGCAGGCCAGCCCCGGATGCAATCGAGCTTTTTCACCCTTTTGACACTTGCACCAGCGTGGTAAACCAATTTCGGACAGTAAAGTTCATTACGCCTTCCCATGATGGAGGTCGGTCAGATGGGTCATAAAAAAGCGAACGCATGTCGAAAATCCCTTTTCATGTCTTTGTGGTTTAAGCGTAGTTTCCAGGCTAATTGGAAGTTGATGTAACTTTGTGGCCGCGTTCGGCGAATTTTGTGAAACGTGCTACAGAGCCGAGACAAAAAAGCAATCCTTGTTCATAATCGATTGTTCTACCATCGATTATACTCATTAAAATGTGTTGTATGGTCGGGGTGCACTTGAACCCCGCTGAGAGAATGGGGAAATGGAAATTAATTATTAAAATCATGTTCAGTAACATTTTTTGCTACTACCAACCCTGTTATGATGAGAATCTCCGAGAAGCAAATTACAGTAATGTGCTTGTTCGTTAGTTTGTGTTGCAATGATGAGTGAAATAAAAAATGCACACACACACATAAAAAAACACTGCTAAATATGACATGAATAATTAATTCTTTATTTAAACACGTTGCTACACCGTTTGACCCATCGTCTATTGGCGTCAGCTGCTCGGTGGAAGGTAATGGAACACAGCCAAATTGCACCCAGTAGATGTAGCAGCAACATCATTAACGGATGCAACCACATGATGTCAAATTCAGTGCCATTCGCCTGCTCAAACAAATTTGCAATTAACGAATCCCTCTGTATCGATCATTTAAATATCACGCTAGCTAGAGAATACGGTACGGTAAATAGTTTTCGTGGGTGTCGTCGCGCCCGGCTGCAATCAAATCGGTTTGAATCTCATTAAAATATTTATTTACGGTGAAGAACTTTAAATACGTTGTTCTGAAGGGGTTTCGTGCTCGGTTTGTCTAACTGGATGCAATCACAGTATACGGAAGAATAATGGCGTCGTTTACAAGCGCAAGAACAATTGCATACATTTAGGCAACACTTGAGTAGAGTAATTCCTGTATTTTCACTTGGAAATGTATTTTAACTGTAAAGTAAGATTATTTTATAAAAAAATAAGCTCATCTCCCTGAAATAGAATATCTTCCTCTACCTAAATCAATCACCTGTTTCAATGGAAATGTAAAGTTCCATTCAATTGGAATCAATCCGTTGCGGTTGACGCTTTTGATTGAGTTTCGACAGTAAATCTTTCGAACGGCATTCACAACGTTGAACGACGGAAAACTCATCAGTTTTCAATTCTATCAAGCTGTAATTAGCGTGCTTCATGTACGCTCGTCCATATTCGCACGGAAGCAGTGATATCTTTTCAGGAATTGCTGTCCAATCCCTGCTTCCCATCGTAATGAGAAATGGTGATAGCGTAAAATCGATCGCCGCTCTCCAGGATCTAGCACATCGCTACTTAAGGCTAACCCATTAGAATGCTTCCTTCGAAAATGCTGTTCACCTTACTGAATATCTGCTCAACAGCGGGTCTGTGTATGTAGCTACAAATGGGTGGGTAACTCGCGCGAAATGGTGTTGTTGCGCTCAGCTAGCGCCACACTATAATGGTTGCCGCACAAATTGAAATCAAAGCGTAATATACATATTATTAGCATCGCTGAAATTGGCGCCCGCTTGCACCGGCTGCGAATGGTTTGGAGCAGGAGCGAATGCCATCCGTGCGTACGGTTCCACTTGCAACTGTGCGAGTCCCAAGAGAACGATTAACATTTATGTAAATCGCGTCGACATCCCCACGCCTACTGTGGAGTGGTGAATAAGGCGGTGTGGCGAACAGGAAAGCGGTGTCACTTCATCGCTTGACAGCTGCCGCCGCTGGAACGTTTTGCGGGCTGTGCAAATTGTGTCAGCATAATTTTGTCGCTTTACTACGACACATTCTTGCTGATGCTGCTGGCAGCATCGGTCGCGAGGAGTGAGACACGGTACGCCACGATACAATCAATCCGCGGTTTGGCTGGGGACTTGTTCGCGTATTGTAGTCAATTGAATGGGATGTTTCTCAATGCTTTCGATATGTTGCTATTTATATTTAACGCACGGTAAGCTGCTGTTAGTCATCGTTTGTTTATGGAAGGATTGTAATTTACGCTCGGTTTTAGGTATGCATGACTAACAGTAACAGACATTGAACCAAGCTAGTGACAATCCGATTGGGAATTTAGCAGAAATGAAGAATAATTCATTGTTAAATGAGGTATTTCAGCACCACAAAACATAACGCATAAATTTCCATAAAATTTGTAAAGGGCAACACAGGCAAACAATGATTCCCGCTATCAGCATATGTTAAGTGTCGATTCCTTTTCGTTCAACTTCGTTCTTATTTGAACTGATTCAAGCTTTTCTACATATATGTCATTGCTTGAATCGTTAAGTTTAACTCTTGCGACTATCTAGCCACTATCATGCTGGAACATTCAACTCCAAACGGTATGAAAGTAAAACTCACCACGGAATGGTTTAACAAGCTGTGAAACATACCATGCAGCTCAATAACATTACATTTATCCTTCCACGTAAGACAATTTTACATGCGAAGACGTTACCTGCACACTGTCCCGCAAAACCCGTCTGCTTGTGAATGGTTTTGCTCAGACGAGTTCATATTTTCTCCTTTAAACGATATTTGCATCCACACGAATGGGACTGTTCACCATACATCTAATCCTAAATCCACCATTATGAACCATCAAATGAACTTCATCGGTATGTGTATGTGTGTGGCTGCTGCCAGCATGTGCAGCAGTGCAGAGTGCAAACACCTCCGACGGCTATTATTTTATCCTCCCGATCCACGATTCGTTTCAATGTTGTACGCGTTCCCTATTTCTCTTTTCACTCTTTACCCCAAATACATACCATGTGACCACATGCCATACTGTCAGCAGCATTCCCAGTTGGTAGGCTGATTAATGGAGACTAAAAAGCTGCCCTGAGGGATATAAAAAGCATTTGTTTTTTGGCGACTTTCATACAAAAAGCATACTTTTAGCCGTATTCGCCAAATAAGGGTTTTTAAAAGGGTTTTATTCCTTTTCCTAACCCGACTGTCGACTGGGTTTTCAGTTTTTTGCTCAATAGTACACTTTTGATTTGCATGGATGGGTTTTTTTTCTCGCACCCCTGGTTTATTCAACCGTTCGGGTAGCATGAATGGTGCATCCCTTGTGTTAGTTGTGTCGTTTTTTCGTTGCATTGGCCTGGAGTCGTGCGGTACTGTGGTTCATGATAGTGTCTGCACGAATACTAGTAAGAATGAAAAATAGAGGCTGCATTTGCTGGTGTGATGCTCTGTATCCTTTTTTCAACGCTATCTTCCTGATCATCACCATCATCGTCGTCATCGCTCGACAGTTTTTCTTTGCGAACGTTTTCCATCCTAACTCCTCGGTCACGGTGCTGTTGCTATCGAGCTTATTTTTACCATCGTCTTCTGATGAGAACGATAATCACTACGGCAAAAGGAGATGAGGGTGCAGTTGAAGTTATGAAAATTGCTTGCTTCGCACATTTTTCGGACAGTCGCGGGCAACGCATCCGGTAGAGGATGCTACGATGCAAGCGGTGTCCTATTTTTCTAGTGCTCCGCTTCACCGACGATGCATAGTGCGGGATGGGAGAAACGGGTCGTTCACAAAAATAACCGACCAAGAGAAACTGTCCACTGGACCGTGGCCGGGTTTGTTATGAGTATAAATATCAGGAGCTGCGAGCAGCACATCACAAGCTGTGGTGTATGTTGAAAGGAAGTACAAAAAGCGATGTTTTCAGAAGGACTGCTTGCACTGCAACGTTTGTAGAAACATCATCAGCTTCATTTTTCTTGCGTACGTTTTTTTTTTATTCCTGATTTTCCTACCTACCACCATTAACCATGTTCCCCTTAACCATCTCGGGTGTAAAAATAGACCGAACAGAAGTATCCTTTTTCGCATTCCATTTCAATCGCATTGATCTGTTATGACTGAATTATGCTGCTCGATGATTCTTCCGATTTCTCGTTAGAAAATGAGGAGCAAAACGAAGGCTTTTCTCCCACTGCTAGCAGGAACCACTTTGGCCGGAATCAGGCAGGACCGTGCTCCAGCAATGTTATCGTACGATATGTATGAAAGGCAAGACGTCATTCGATGCAGCGTTAAGTGGTATCCACACGGTTGCCGGGAGATCTCTCGCTCTTAGGCTACTGGATGTGGGGAATTTTTGGAGACGTTGGTATGCAATTTGAGATGGTTGATTCTTGAGTGAAGCTTTGCAAGTTACGGATCATTAAAGTATACAAAAATAAGGTGTACACTGTACGCCTGGAAATACCTGTGTAATGAGACCTCGGGAAGGAAGTTGTTATTGGAACGAATAGCAAGGGACTGTTTGAGTTTACTTCAAAGCATATTTGCTTATTTTCTAAGTTAAAAAAAGCTTTTCTTCCCGCAACAGCTCTCCAAGCCCCTCCACGTTTAGCACTCAAAATGTGGTTCAAAGTTTTAGCAAGTGATACACGTGTGACAGTTTCTTCCAGAAAACTTGCACATCCTGTAACAGCTTTCCAACAGCTTTGCTTTGAAATACCTCTTAAAAAGTGTGCCATCTTCTTCGCACTCGCGTAACGCCTGTCATTTGCAGCCCGGGAAGCGCCAAACGATGGGCTTCGGCTGTGGTGAAAAGCAGAAAATGTCGATGAAAAAGTGTAAAAACTAGAAAGCCAAGAACGGGAGTGCGAGTGCAAAATAAAAGAAACACATCATTCCATCTCTAATCGAGGGCAGTAAAGGATGGATAAAGTGCGATGTTTGTTCCACGGCGAAGTTTGGAGAGCAAAGTTTTCGAAGGCTAGTTTGAAGCGCATTTAGCGGAAGTTAAGTTTTCTTCTATGTTGATTCTTCTAGGTGCCTCTAGCAAAAGAGGAACCTACTAAAGGAAAATAAAAAGGTCGAACGATGGGCTGGAACAAAAACAACGGAAAGGCTGGAAAGAAAAGTAAAGTAAAAATTTCAACACACGGGGTTTGTGTGTTTGGAAACCATCGAACGAAGCGATACGAAACGAGACTTGTTGCGAGGGGGGTTGGTAGGGTGCTGAGCCTTGTGCAACGTTGGTTATCTTCCGCCAGCAGCAAGCGGATCGTGTTTGACTTGTGAAGAGTGAAAGTTTTGATTCGACGTTTTGGAAGAATATACAAAACTGTAAAGTGTATCCTATTTTTGGCCGGATTCAGCCTCAATAGGATCACTCAGGATTGAATTGGGTTTCCATTTTTTTGTTGCCTATGGAATTGATTTTCTCCAGGATGGTATCAACTTCCAGTGCCATCTGGTTCAGATCTCCTAAATCTCCCAAAGCAGGAAGCCAAAATAGACTTATGCTGTTTCGTTTATTCCTCGTCGTAAGCGTTTTTCTTTTCTTAGTAAAAATTATTCCACCTGGCAAAGCTGTTACCAAAAATGGTTAATGTCACTATGCTAATACATTCCTGATGCCTGGAAATGAACTCAATCGTAAAAAGACCACAATCATCATTATTCTCTCCCGGTACTGTTTTTGAAGCGTTTCTCGCCCCTCTTTCTAAGGTCGAAACAAAAAAAATGCTGACCCTTGTCGGAAATGAAAGTGGCCATCGATCAGGATTTTTCAGCAGCACGTAGCCCTGCTACTTGGCCGTAGCAGTGTCCACCAGACTGCTCGCAAGATGCTGGATAAAAACTCACTGTCATCTTCTTAATCGTCTAGTCTTCCGGTGAACCGGGGAAGGTGTCCAGACCAAAAATTGGATCTATCCAAGGTGATGAATATACTGGAGCGTCTTTTGCAACACACATCACGTTAAACAGACCAGAAGACCGTCTCCCAAGAAGGACCTCTGGATGTCTTCAGCTAGCATAACAACACCGGGAAAGACGGTGATGGTGCTGCAACGGAGAGGTTACAATGATAAATTTAAGCTTGCTAATCTTGACGATAGAGAAACGCCCAGGAAAATGGTCATTCTTCTACGCGCGTCCTTAGTGCATTCGTTAGTGGAAAGTGGCAGGAAGTGGAAGCAGGTGGAAAAGAAAAATGATTCAACAATTAGATTTGGACGCAAAGTTGAATAGGTTTAGGGAGCTGAGCTGTACCGTTTAGTTGCCATCTTTTTTGCAGGACCAGGAATAGGCACTCGGTACAAAAACGCTGAGTCAGGGGCTTGAATTGAATTGAAGTCTTTCACTGTTGCTGTTTCGGGGGTTTCCTTTTTTTGTAAAGCGAGGAGACTAAGACTCTGTTAGCACCAGGTTAAGTTCATTAAAAGGTCAAGTTTTATAAAGGGAAGTGGGATATGAAAGGGGGCCATCATCTAAATCATTCTTAGACGATTGTCACGTTGCGTTGTTGGGTTCGTTTTTGTGAGATTGCTTTCTTTTTAAAAGACTTGTTTTTGCGCGCAGTTCACTTAGAAAGTAACGGATGTGTTCTGAGAATTTTCAACAGACGACAGGCATTCTTGTTGTTACCATCCAACACAGCTTTGTGTGAGATGTCGTAGAGAACCGCAAGAAAAGTTTGTTAGCAAGTGTGTGTCGTTTTATTGAAATTTAAGCTGAAAGCATCTGCGACATGCCTTGGCTTTGTTGAGTTCGTTTTTGTTGGTAAGTTCATTTCTTTTAAGAAATTGAATAAAGCGACATGAGTTGTAGCTTTTAAAATAATTGCCAGATGGTAAAAAAGGTAAGAATTGAAGGGTGTAATTTTCCTTGATGCTTTAAAAATCTGCTGTGTATTCTATTTAAATTGTGAAATAAGATGTACAATTTGCTTAACAATTTCCGCTAAAATTGTACAGGAATATTACTGGAATACCCAATCAAACATAGCAATGCCAAGGATTATATCATCAAGCATCGGTATTGTAACAGATGTCCGGGTTTTAGTGCATTTGGATTCATGGAAAAAGTGCATTACTCCGTATTGAAATGAATGGCTTCTAATGGTACAAAAATGAGCGTTGATGATATTTGCATTTTACCTACCAATGACGCTCACTGTGATGGTTGTGCCTGTAATGGATTTATTGTATTGTCTTTCGTTACAAGAAAATTGTTTATAGAATAGACCTTTTTTGGTTTTCCAATATTCTGTGCTAAATTTCATTTACTAAATCTTTTCAAACATTCAAAGCAAAGCAAACATTTGTAATAAAATTAATATAACGTTATTACACGGTGATTGTCTCATTTAACATATTCTGCCTTTCTCGTCGGCACACTTCAGCCAAGCAAAGTGTTAAGGCAAATAATACTCAGCAAATGAAGTCATGGAATCAAACATTAAGTAAATTAAAGCAGTTAGCATCTTTCGAGCAAGTTGGACCGGCACAGCATCACGACCAGAAACTAGACCTGACAGCCGACGAAATCCTGGATGCCGAATTTTAATTAACGATTATTTCCGGCAACAGCTTCGCGACCAACGATCTTGCTCACCGTATCCCAAGTAGTTGCACTTTTTCTGCCAAATCACTTCGCGCCGCGATGGTACAGCCGAGGTGGTGAGGCAGAAGTGTCGGCAAAGTAAGGGAAAAATCTCATTAACGGCAAAGTACCGAAACCGGTGGGCAAAGTGTTTCGCAAACTTGTTGAGTGCACGGTTAGTGTCTAGGCCGAAGCACGCCGGAGTGGAGCGACCGGGGCGAACAATAAAAACGTGATATCGGCAAGCGTTTTTCACAGTGCTTGATTTTTCCCGCTTTCTCGGTTATTTTTTTTTTGTACTACAACTACAGCTCTGTTGAGGCATACAAAGTGTCGAGACTCATTTGTTCGCCCAAGAAAAGGGACAAAAAGTGGAGCTGCGAGGGAAGTAAAGCATTTGCATAATTTCCCAAAAGACGACGTAATTGAAATGCACCGCTTGATTATTAGTGGACTGTTTTAGTTCTTTAATTTGCACCAAACAATGCTACGATAATTAAGTATTGTGGAGCTGATAATTTGCTAAAGACACAACTTCGATAATTAAAACACATTGAAACAGCGCCAAAGTGTGGGGCACGTTAATTAAGCACCCGGGGTGTGGATTAATATTTGATTTGTTGACATCATTTCCGTTTTCACTTTCAAATACTCCCTCCTGCTCTGGAAGGGCGGCCTTTCCCATTTTGATGGTACTAGGATATGGTCAAATGTTAATTGGAAAAATATCTCCATTGATCGGACTTGACTTTATGTCGATTTTGCGGTCGACCAAAGCCAAAGACGGTGATTTAGCTGGGTAGGCAAGCATTAGAAAACATCACAACGAAATTCTAATGGACAGCCGCAAGGCAAATGGTGATATTTTATGATTGGAAGTTACGCTGCTCATGGGAGGGATTTATTTCATGTGCCTTTGTGTTCTTTTTTCCATCTCGAATTTCTCACTTTCGACTTTCGTTTTCTCCATATCGCTGTTGTGTTTTTCATTTTTTTGGTTGGCCGCTAATCATGATGCAAATCTCGGTGGGTTTTGCGTTGCTTTATTTTTGTGTATGTTGACTTGACGAAATGGAGGAAACGTTGGAGGAAGGAAGGGCAGCGAAGAATGTTCGGTTTGGCCCGAGGGTGACTAATAACTTCCCATCAGATGGTGATCCCTTCGGTTCGGAAAGCACTTGGAAGGATCTATACCACGGAAAAAGGTCTTGTATTGGATTTGTGCTGGAATCGATTCATGAAGTCGATTTATTAGCATCGATTTTAGTCCACAACAAGGACACTTTGTTGAATGAATAGCAGCAAAAAATGAACAAAGCTTTTTGTGAAATGAAGTTTTGCTGCTATGTTAAAACAAAACAACCGATTGGTACGTGGCCATTAGAAATAAACACACAATAACGCAACGAAAAAAAAAGGGTGACCGTAAAACCCCGTTACAGAAAACGTATTTCATTCGATAGAAAATAGGCTATAATGCAATAAGTCGATCTATTAGCGCAAATTCCACCTCCAACGACTCCCATCCGATAATATCGACGTGCGAAAAAGTAATCAAATCGCGTTAATGGATGTCATAATTCATTCGGCAAATGTGCACGTCTGATTTATTGTATGACTTTTTCCTCGCCTCCGGCAGAAAGCTTTATGAAAATGAACATTCATGTGTGTTAGATGGGAGGAAAAGGGAGTGATTATGATGAAAAGCATGTGGGAAGCAAACAAAATTATTTGCAAATGTGTACCACCCGTTAATGTTCAACATTCGATCGGTAGAAATTGATTGTTTTTGTGTTGCTTTTTGTTAAACGGCAAAATTTAATTTAACAATCTAACTTTAATAAAGGAAGAATTATGTATGTAATTTATATCATCACAAAACTTTGAACATTTAGGATAGCGTAATTACAGTCTGAACACAATAATCTCAGACTCAAAATCAAAGAATACCCTTGACTAGTAGGGTACCAACACGTACCTCTGTCGGCCGCTGCAACCGGCACAAATTACATCACGCAACCATAACACTCCCCACTTTCCAAGCTTAGAGCTTAGAGCTACTGTACCTTTATCCCAAACAACGCACGGCGAAAGATAACACTGGACCACCGGCACTGGAAAAACCAAGACCCACGACCCTGTTACGGTTGACGATAAACCAACCCCGGGGAGTCCACAATTTACATGATTGAATTTATTACCGGGACACCTTGCCCGGATGCGTACCATCGTTTCCGTCCCTGCTCCACCCAGGTCCAGGTGCGACCGTAAAGGGAGCAAATTAAAATCCAATTTGGATGCATAACACCTTACCCACGGAGCAACCCATAACCTTTGCTCCGTGGTACCCCTAACCCACCCACAAGTTTGGGTGACGTTTTGTTTTGTTTGTCCTGGAGGAGGTAGGGCCTGTGACAATATTTTACAACAGGCTGAATTTATTTCGGTGTGCCAGCGGTACCGATTTTTATCGATGGAACGGGAATTTAAAGTGCTCTAGATGAGAGGATCGATACAAGGGCATAAAAGCAGGTGTTAAAGTATTTGGGATCTTTGAATACGTATTTGAAATACGGTTAAGGAAAGCTTCTGATAGCAACTAAATTCGCTTCATGACGGAAAATAAAGTAATAAATCTAGGGGATTAATCAAACGTTTGTAATATCAACACATTTTGAGAACATGTGCCGCCATTTTCGGTCTTAAAAGGAATCTCCTAAGAGCATCCACCCTGTTGATGGAGGTATAACTTTTTCATCGTGTGGTTTGCCCTGATTATGCTTAAAGTAGAAATGCCTTAAGTAGAGAGCAAAACAAGTGTTTTATTTCATTTAAGCATTGAGTGCAAGAAGCAATTTATAGAGACAAAACAATCAACCACTCAACGTGGCAGGACTTGTCACTAAATACTGGATTTCTTTAAACAATTTTCTTCATCTCTTCTATCTCTTAACATGTTAGAAACACATTTTTTTTTTTCATTTATACATACATTTTTTTGGAGCAAATTCACGATAATGTTTGCCTTGCTCGCAAAAGACACACGGATAGCACATCCTTTTGCTTCCTGCTGAGCCGAAAATTGATTGTCCAGCAGTGTTGTTAGCATTTCGGCACATTTACCACACGTAAAACGGCAATTTCGGAAGCACCACACCGTTCGCAGTCTAACATCAATGTCCGAGCATATATGACCGTACTGTGCCCTAAAAATAGCCCATCTAAAGAAACCCTCAGAAGCAGTTAACGTCCCTGTTCGCCTTTTTATTGGCACTTTTGCACCATCGCCATAATTCACCGTTCATTGAGGTGGGCTGGAAATGGAAGGAATTAACAGTGAAAGGATGGAAAAAGGATATTTTTACCTACAGGAAGTGTCGAAGGTGTTTACACTTACACGTTTACTGCACAAGAAGGGTCTCGGAAATGTTCATCGAAACAAAAATATTTTACAGCTAACATGCTTTGCATAGATTCAGGCTTTTCCTGGAATGTGCTTTCACAATGCACATAGCTATGTTTTATTAATATTACCATACAATTTACGCTAATAATTATAGCAAAACAAATGAAATGAAATGGTTCCGTTTCCATCCACCATTAATTGTTTTTACCCCAACAACTCAAAACGCTCCATTTCCTGCTTTGTGTTCTATCGTTCGTTAATTATCCCCGGGATAGCAGAGTATGCCCAAATATCATCGAACTGTTTTGTGAAACGATGAAAATGATTGCATTCGACCGAATATTCCACATGGAAACGTTTGCTGTTGATCCGTTGCCTTTTCCATTTGTTTCTACTAGGTGTTGCTCGGAACTGTAATGGATATAGTTATGTTGGGCAGGAAAAAAAACCATCAGAGCCAAAAGTGGAGAAGAAAAATCCCACACAAACACACGCACAGAACCAATACTACCGGTGAAGCTGATTGAAGTTCCATGGAAATATGAATGGCATGCGAGAGCGGAAAAAGCGGATCGCTTGATTGTAATGGAAATCCGCAACCCAGCCGAAGCCCGGAAACCGGCGATAGCGGAAGATAATTGACAATTAAAAGTAATGAGGCTCATCGTCATGCTGGAGATGGCCAGTGAGAAGAGAAAATAGTGTGTATATGTGTGTGTTTGTGGGTGTATGTAACGAGGGCGTAAAGTCCCACCCGGGTCCGTTTGACACCATTTGACACCGGAACAAAGTAAGGGCAGGCACGACTATTAAGCACAACACTGTTGCAGATTGGACGGGTGGAAGGTTGTTGCCCCGGTCGCCATTGATCCGTTATCGGGTGGTCAGATGGGAGAATGTTGGTCACCAGCGCTACTATAAAGGAGTCATTGTATGTGCTTGAAGACTTACGGTACACACAAACAGTGGAGATATAACAACACAAAATAGTATAAATAACCTCTATTGCCAGAGGAGAAGCATCGGAGAAGGAGAAATAACAATATAAAAGGCACGCGTTGTGGGAGCAAATCGTGTATCGTGTTACTCAATATTCTTATGCAGCTAGGTTTAGAAAAAAAAATGGTAGGAAGATCCTTTGAGCTTCGAAGGAATCGGGTAGTGGGAAAATTCGGTAAGCTTCACACTGCTTACAAATTGCTTTCCAATAATACGCACCTTCGAGAATGGGAACAACCCCGTACAGGCAAACTGTTGCCAATACTCACACGGGTGAAGTAGGAAAGGATATTACAAGACGATTTTAGTACGCAATACGAATTCAGCACAGAAACAATCCCTAATTTAGCACGTTCCCTGTCGTTCGATGCTTCTTGGCGGCTCTTCTGTACTCGTGCGTGCCTAAGTGGGGAATTTGATTTCTTTTATTTATGGTACTGATTGTATAGAAACAAATAAGAGAAAAACTGTACTTCAAGCATTCTGACACTCATTAGTTGTATCGAGTGATTGATCAAAATAGTTGGAATGTTATTTGTGAATTGCATACATTAAGGCGTTCTAGAGTGTTGCTATAATTCATCTCATAAAATGAAGGTACTCTAAACTCATCTAATTAAAATTTATCTTCAAGGATTCCCCAAAGATAAAATACGTTGACCAAACTTCAGTCAAAGTATACCCAGTTTGATTACAAACTCTGTTCCAACTTTTACATTCACTTCCATTAGTTTGGCGACTCCTTTAGTTCGATCCAATAACGTTCCATGCACAATCCCGTGCCCTATTTGCTCAACAACACTTCCTGCATTAACACATTACACGTGCAGCGCAACTAGGGGACAACTTTTCACCCAACCAACTTCAATCTAAACGTCCCACACTGTTCGGATAAAGGATAATCCCCGTGTGGCGCGCTGTAAAACTTCCGCACTTCCATATTGACCGGAAATTTAATCCGTTAAACTAATATTTACTCTATCCCTAAGCCAAACGCTTCCGGATGAGGGAGAGAGAAACCAAAACAAAAATCTAAGGCCCAATACAACCAAGGGACGTTAAATCTGTTGTCAGCTTGGTGAGATTTTTTTTCTAACTGCAGAGTGACGATTTTACCTTAAAAAAACTACACACAAAAGCAAATAATCGTCCCTTTTTTTAGATTGTCGGCAGTGCTGTCAGAGTGTGCGTGTGTTGAAAGGGTGACTTTTTCCTCCTCCGTTGGGAGCACTTAGCCTTTTCAGGGGGATAATTTGTTGTGCCAGCTGTGCGCCACAGGCACGTGGTGTGGTAGAGCATTTGCTCCACTGGGGGGGATGCATCACAATTTATCGTGCATATCAGGCTCATTTGTTTGCTGGATAGGCATTTGTTGCGGTGACATTCGTTGTTTCTCTCTCTCTCTCTCTCTCTCTCTCTCTCTCTCTCTTTCTTTCTTTATGTCGCAGCTGCTTTGATAGCATATCCAATCGGCTAGATAAATTGTGTGCTAAAGAAGCCAAACGTGTACGTAGGGACATTGAGGTGGAAGAATTGTCTGGCAAGGTTTTCGTATCGGGTTGGAGTATTCTGGCTTCCTT
>KB677090.1:0-77661 GCA_000349165.1 Anopheles christyi | reverse complement strand
ACACACACACACACACACACAGAGGAATGTGTTGCAGCTGTTGTCGCTATGTGTGCTACACACTTTACCGCTGCAGCAGAGAGAAACAACAAACATTTGCCAACAGCCAACGAGTTGCCAACAACAACCTGGTGGCCAATGAGAGCTCTATTTTACAACAATCCTCCGTCAGCGGTAAGCTGGTAGTAGCGAGTTGCGAGCGCAAAACAGTAACACCACAGCGTAGGGGGTAGATGAGAGGGTAAAAGCACGACATGAGTTCATTTGCGTCCGTGCTCCGGTTTGCTTGGGACTTAATGTCTGACTAAGTGTAAGTGGTGCAGTTTTTTTTGAGTTGACGACCTTAATGACGATTTTATCACATTCCAGAAATGGTTTGTTCTTTAAAGAACATCCTAAACAACAAGATGAAAGATGTTCAAAACATACACGCACAAACGCACGGTCGTTGGGTTGGGTTAATTTGGAGAGTACCGAGAAAATGTGCAAAAAATATCTTTTTGACTTTATCTTTGTAGTCGTAGAGAAATGCAAAGTCAGTTCGATATTTGATTCCCGGGGCGGCATAATTAATTTTATTAAACGACATAATGCATTAACGATTGTAATTTGGATGCGAATTAATGCGAGTTTCTCTGCTAACTTCAAGCTACGCGGCAGCAATAGTACTCTTTTCTTCTTTGATATTTTCATAAGGTGCTGATTATGAACCCCGCACAGGGATGCAAGAGGATCCTCTAAAGACTCATCAACCATTCCGCTTGACAGCAGCTAAGTTCAACGCTCAGCCAAAACAATGCACCGGTCCCATCCCGACCCGACCAAAAGCGAACGATTATGCGAGCGCGTCTGTCTTTTGCCATCTTCAAACGAATGCATTCTTGGCGGATGGCTTACGGAATGTGGCTGTTGCCATCGTTCAAGCCGATCATCTCGTCGTCCACGTGCCAAGGGTGGGGTGTGGATCTAGTGGCGAAAGCATGCAAAATGCTTCGTTTGCACCGTTGGGTTAGCGACCCGGAGGCGAAAGTAATTACCCGTCGCCACATTATTTGGCGAGTCACTTGCCACGCGGCAGTTCCATCCCTAGCACCTTTTTCCTTTCCTAGGGCAGACAGAATACCGGGTTGAAAGCTCGAAGCATCCCATAGAAGAAAAGCGACTCCAAACACCGCACACACACTCGCATACTGTTTGCCAAGGAAGCACCAGGTGAAAATGTTGGCGCAAGAATGATTTATTGTCAGTCGGTCTTATCCGTTCCACTGTGAGGAGTGGAGACTATTGGTGCAATAATTACTTTCAATACACAGCACACCGCCAGATGAAGATGATCGTCATGCTGTTGGGTAGATGGAGTGTGCTAGGTAAAGTGCTTTACTTTACTTGACTGTGAGTAGATCCGAACGAAAGCAGTGATCTTGGTAAAGCTGAGAGCGAACTGATTATAGCGATAATAGCAAAGGAAGATAATGATTGAGGTTGGAATGAACTATACAACCAGAGTGTCTGTGAAACCCTTTAAAAATGGGAAATACTCGAGGTGGAAATAAATACAAAAATACTGTTTCATCTTTTAAAGACTTGAGCATAGGAATTTTCACCAGACGAATGGAGCTCATGGTATAAAATATGCATTGCATAAAATTAAACTCTTTTCATTTATTCAAAACTAAGTGAATTTTCATACACGTAGTCTCCAATTTGTACAGACACAAACAAACATACACACTGGTTCGATTTAATTCGTCGGTCAAAGGAAGGTTTATGATTGTTTTGTTTCTATTTTTCAGCATCGTCCGCCTGACCCGGACCAAAATCAAATATGCATTAAAGCTCGAAACCTCTCTTGTGTGGGATAACGGGCGAAATGTGACCATATTTGTGTTTTTTTGTTGTTGTTATGCTTCCATGTTCTTTATGCTTGACACTTTTCTTGAACAGACATCAACTACCTGAACGTTGTTGCAACGCTTTGACCCACATCCCACAACGGCCAGACGGGCGCAGTTCAGTCGAGGCCGTTCGGATTAGGTATGAATAATTAAAAGGGCCGAAAATCGGCGGAGCGGAAGTTCTCTCTAAACAATCCGCTTTCTTGTTCGATCGGAATCGGTGGTTACCTTTTCAGCTACAATACTACCTATTTAGTCAGTCTATGTTCAGAAGGGGTGGCATTTTGAGAGGGAAGGGGATGGGGGGGCGGAGCGATTTAAGCCCGTCTTTAGCATGCCTCAATTGTCGATGGAAATCGACCCGGACGCCATGAAACGAGGGATAACACACACACACACCGCAAATGTGAAGAGTGTGCAATCGCTTGGTCTAACGCAAAGGCTCGGCTTGTAAGACAAAGTGTCATCGATGTGTCACAAATCCTTCGGCTTGTGGTGTCTGGATAGTTCTCATGCATGCTACTCGTCCCCACTCCTTCAGTAAGACCTTCACGCTTCGTTTAATCGACGGTTTGCCGGTCTTGCCGCAAGCTTAATTGTTCGAGATTTGTCGGTTCGGGCTCAAGTACTCCCAGTCCGGCACAACTCGACGGTCATGAAAAGCTACTGACAGGTCAGCAAATCGAAGCACGATAAGAGGCCCCCCCGCCGACACACACACATACAGGTGGCTGCCAAATGGTGCGCGGATGAGCGTTGACGGATCATGTGCAGAGATAGGCTACAAAAGAATGAATGCAAAACACACACCGTGTGTCTACTTTTTGGTTTGTTTGGCCATACTTTAGCTACCATTAGAACACAGGATCGCGTGACGACTGCCCATTACTGTTGGGACCATTGTGCTGTGGAATAGACAAAAGCTTGCTCGGAAAAAGAACGAAAAACTCGTCGTCTGCTGTCATGGTTATCAGGTCGAACAAATCTCTAACACGTGTTGTGGAATTGGGCGAAACAGATTATTCGGTTTGGTAAATGAATTCGATCGTGATTAATTTGTACATTTCTCTCCCTTTGCCAGCGTTTTTCGATTTGTTGCGTATTTTTGCATGCCCCGTAACATTTCTGTGTTTGTCATTATGCTTTATATTTTGCAACGACGAAACGAGCTTTGTTATTTGAATGTTTTCAAGTCAATCAAGAGAGGTGCGCTGCTCACACGATGTGCAAACAACCACAACAACAACAACTACGCAACAAGAAAAACTAATTAAATATGGCCACCACCAACAATTTAGCTCCATGCTGTTACAAACCATTACAGCGCGCAGTAGGAAGATTGACATCGTTCGCTAATGACGCGGCAGTTCCATTTTGCCGAGTCTCCACTTCAGCGCGGTACTGTTTCATCTCACCCACAGTCAGTGCCTGTTGTCGTGGGCTGAGAGCTCTCTTCAAAAGTGAACCCACGCCGAACTTGAATGGACCCAGCAAATGGAACGAAAACCGGTTGCTTAGCAGTTTGAGATACTTGGCGGACAACGCCGACGCTACAGCCAGCCGAACAATATGGTCTTCAAGGTCAAACGGATCGAGCGATCAGATGGAACGATCGAGTTGATTAGATCGCACTCCTCGGTCGAAAATTGCGGCCAAACAGATGGATGCTTTGCAAGCGCATTAGGTAGATTGTTTGATTGGAAAGAAATAAGAAACATTCGGAAGAAACGTATCAATCGTTAAATGGTCGAAAGCAGGCGGAGCTAACGAGTGAACATGTTCGCTTCAATCGCTAACAATTAATCTTTCTCACCCCTGGAAACTTTACGATCGAATTGAAATGTTAGCGCTCTAGACTAGTTGATGGAGTGATCGTGATGTGTCAAATGTAAACTAGGGAAATACGTACTTGTGGCCATTTGTATTAAAACCATCTCTTCGTTCTTCTGGATATTTTAACCAAATGTTTAAGCAGAGCTCGCCCATCCGTTTTAAACAAACAACACAAAATTAAACCATCGACAGAAAATTAACACCTCATTGTACTGGAGCTCAATAATCTATGCATATCGCATTCACAGCCGGCATAATAAATCATGCCGAAATAAACACTTAGCAAAAATAAATCAATTAAAGCTTAGGCCGCTGGAATAACCGCCCTGGGCAAAAGCGGGGTATAAGCCACGGTGGGACATGGAGTACGACAAATGCACACCAAAAATTGAGCCATCCCTACCAACCGCCAACGACGATTAGCATAATGTTTGGTGTTGCGGTTGAATACCTGCCCGCCGTTTGTCTGTTTGCCTACATGCTTCCTCCCCACCCGAGTGTCTGCTATCGATACTGATTTATGATCTTGTGGTCGCAGCTTTTTGTGACAGAGCGCGATTGAACAGCGATCTTTAGCTCGCTGGTCCAATCAAAGCTTAAAGTATCGCTTCGATCCGGTTCCGAACTGGCCTCTTAAATTGGAATCGAATCGTGTCCTTGGTCACTTCCAGCTTCGGCTATTGCTTGCAGCAGCACTGGAATTAAAACTCGAATCTGTAGCCATAAGATGCGAATAATAATCGACGATCGATGAGCCTCCCTGGGTCCTCCCGTTCGTGGGGGAGGCGGTTGGGGGACTGGTTTTACGATGCTTTTTATCACTTGGACAAACAACACAACCAACCAAGATCAGACTCTTTTTGAGGTCAAAAAACCCGATTTGTATGATTTGTTGAACATGAAACATAAAGTCGAAAATATATTTATATGTGCGAGACGAAATAACTTATATGTTCCCCTTTGAGCTCCCCTTTGCTTGGGCTTTGCTCGTAAACCAAGAGCAAACATGCCGCATTTCGATGCATTTCGTGGAGAAGAGGGAACAAAAAAAATAGCAAACGCACAAAATCTCAACATCAAAACCGATGAGCCGCCTGTGTGCGCGCGCGCGTAGTTTATTTCGCGTACCGTTGACAGCAATCAATGTCGCGCACGCGAATCCTCCGTTATCATGTTGCGTACTCACGTGATGGGCAAAAAAAAGGGTACCGCAAGTAACTCGTTTAAAGATTCCACACATGTTGATAAAACTATTCCCCGTTACAGGTCGCCGGAAGCTGCGTGGGGACTGGACTTAACGTCCACCCTTTTTTGACCTCCCCCTGTTTTGTTGGTTGGCAGAGGGAAACAGCTGCATCAACAATTGCATCGAGAGTCATCGGACAAAAACAAAAGCATGCACACATACACTGAGACAGAAAGTCCAACGGATGGTGCACTGTTGCGAACCGGTTCGTCAGTGATCGTGTGTGATCGTGATTTCTGCATCGAATATACTGCTGACGGACTGAATGGAGCAACTCTACCAGACGAGACACTTTCCTTCCAATCGATCTTTAAAAGGAAATCAACGCGACAATAATCAAAAGCTCAACATTGCGCGATAGTAGCGGCATGTCCGGATTGGTGATATGTCACCAAACGGTGATGGTAAAATGGGGTAAAATAAATTCCTTTCTCTACACGCGCGCCTTTTTCATCCCCAAGCGGCGTCATTTCCAAAAAAGGGTAATTCTCTTTTCCGCTCGCAGTCCACAGAGGTTGAGCAGTTACCGATAAAAAAAAAAACTTATCAAAGAGTAGCAGACGGGGGAAGAAAATCATCATCAGAAAAGCGAAACGCAGCGAGAAAGGCCTTGCGTTTCGGTTTCTGCGGTTGCTGAGTGAATATAAAAATCAAATTTATGCCATCTTTTGGCTGCGCAACGCGGACGATTGGAATCGCAGGTTGAGATTGTCTGTTTGTGTGTGTTTTGCTGCTTCTTCTTTGTTTGTACATTATTTTAACGACATTTAAAAGGCAAGACGCGAATGGCACACGAGGGAGGAACTAAGAAGCTGAGATGACAAGTCCGACACTTTTGCACACAAACCTGCTTCTGCTGGGCGATTCGAGCTCAGGTTCCCCTGGCAAACAAACCCGGCATATATGCGCCCATACGGCGGGTGTCATCTCGAAGACGTTCTCTGGAGATTGTCGCTATATTCCCGCCGCACGGATGAACGTGTTTCGAACGAACGGGCGAACAGATAACAAGGTGCATACTGGACAGCAATCTCAGATTACTTTGCAAATGAAATAAAAAGGCAAACGGGTTTTGTTTTATTTTGCACACAAAATTCCATGAAAGTGTGATGGTGGTTTATTATTTATTTTTTCGGTTAATGTGGACGATTGTGGCTCAATAAAAGTAGATTTCATTACATGAAGTCGTTCGCAAATACTATTACGCTCCGCAACGCAGCTTGACTCAATTTAACCACAAAAAGTTTTTCTAATCTTACTCTTGAATTGACTTTCCTTCTTTACGGTTTATCACAAACGATTTAACGGTTTAACGCCCGATGGTTGTAAAACAGAACATTTACCCCCATTGTACATCTCGCGACGTTCATTATCAACTCCTTGACGACAGCGTTATCACCTTCTCCAAGATCAGTTTGCCTATGCGAACTAGTTCGTAAAACCCGTCCACCGACGACATCCTAAGAAGCGCTTCATAACCAAAGACACCTCGTGCCGTCGTAAAAAGGGAAAAAGATGAACCATTACCATAGCACCCGCACCGTTTTTGGTCGCGTTTTGTCTATCAAGCACCCGTTTTTACGATGCGCACCTCTTTCGCTGTCTCCTGGTATGGGTTTTTTTTTAATAATCAAACCTCACGTTCTAAGTGCTGCTGAAACATTTGCCTGTGATTATTGTGATCATAAATTTTGCCTCTGTTTGTAGAAAATGGCTGTTTTGGATGCACACAAAATGTGAAAGCACGCTGTTGGTACTGTTGCCAGGATTGGACCTTTGGCGCGAGAAAAATCCCCAACCGAAACGACACGTCTTTCATTAGCAATTCCAATCGTATCCAATCGATCGCTACCAGACTCCTCACCTCGTGCAGGATCCAAAAAATGTCCTCGTTCAGGACATATTCATTTGGGGCAATGGCTAAAACGTTTCCAGAATCGGGCAGACTCCCGGGAAATGGGATGAAAATCCACACCATCTCTGGGGATGGTAGCGGTGGGAAATCGTGCAACTCATCCCCGTGCATTCTGATGCGGCACGGTGCGGAGCATCTAATCCTGATGGAATCCGTTTGCTTTCTCGCCATTCAAGGAATCGTTTGCCACTTTGATGGATGACCCAGTTTTATCTTCCACTCGAACAGTGCCTCGGTTGTGGGTTTTACGCTAGCATTGTGATGTGTCACTTTGTCTGATGTTCGAAATTAACTTCACGCAGCCGTAGAGATCGTGAAAAGAATTTTCCCAATGACACAGCACAATTCGTTTCACATTCCTGGCACGCTCCAAAGTAAGACATTGCCGGTCGTGTGAGCGCAAGATCGGCCGTGCTCCAATTATTCAAGCGATTAATAAGCGTGATTGTTGTACATCTTACTGCAAACTTAATAAATTTGTGCTAGAGGATGCCACTTCTGCGTTCTTCACTTATGATTAAATAGGAAAGCACAGCCTCATTACAAATTTGCAAAATATAACTTTTCCCATCAACAGATTATGTGGTTCTTCAGCTGTACCTTCCTGCCATGCGTAATGTATGCAGTAATGCAATTCATTACTCAATGTATGTCATTGCCCCAAATGAATTACAATATTCAACCGTATACATTATTACGCGAAAATGTGAAGCGCCGAAAGCTCTAGCGTTTTAAGCGGAAAGGAACTACACCAAAACCCAATTTAATGCATCCCTTATTTTCCTCTGCAAGGCAGCCAAGAAATACACAGAACGCAGAACTATGGTAACAGCAACATGAGGGAAAGAGCAAAATAAAACTCCATAACTTCGTTCGCAATAAATCTTTCGAGCGAACGACCAAAGAATTCTTCACCATCGTACTGTCACATATGCCACTTCAAGTGTACTTTCTCCATCAAAAACGGATTGCCAAGACGTACGCGAAATTGCCAAATCCTGCAGCAACGAAATCGCGGAGACAATTCACAAATCCATCCAGCCATCCATCCATCCCATCGCTCATCTCAAACGAACTTGCGAAAAAGAAGCATTTCTACTATCCACGCTTATATATGTGTGTGTGTCTCTGTAGGATAATGGGGGTTCCATTTGAATTTCGTTACAAATTCATCATCACAGCACAGTGTACACACTTCCTGTGAGTTTGAAAATGCATTCTACAACGAACGAGAACGGATCAAATCAACCTAACAAAAAATCGCTTCTTCGTTCACAGTAACAGATGAAAATTCGCTCGAAGGAAGCCACCAACATGCTGTATATTGCAAATAGAATGGAGCAAAGAACCCAAGAACATATTGCTTCCATATTGCCGTTGAAACGGATCCAAGCAGTCGAATAAGTGCAACTGCTCCCGGGGGATTCTAACCGCAACAAATTTGGGAGAGAATGGAAGGTTCATGCCTATCCTGCATTTTGCCAACAGTGTTATATAAAAGATACAAGTTTTCAAATGCAGTGTGTAAGGGGACATATTCGGCATTCGGTAAAACGATCCTTTTTAGACTGCCTAGAACAGAACAGAAAGATTATGTAACCTAAGGCGTACTTCGTATTCGTGTTTAAAAAACAATTAATACTTTTGACTTTATGATATGGTATTGTTTGGGACTTAAAACAAGCTTTTGAGGTAAAATTTCATGGAATTTTTTTGGAATTGAAACCTGATTGGTATTTCCACGAAAAAATGATATTGATACAAAAATTCCACTTAGTTGTTTTTCCTCGATTCAACAAAGCAATAAATATGCCCGTATTTGCTTTTCCGCAAAATATATGCATGCAACACACACAAAAATAACAAAATGTGCTAAATTATTTCAAAAGTAAAAAATAACACTGATTTGCTACGCTATCGTTCATCATCATGTCACAAACAATGCTTAAAAAGCAACTGCTATTGCTAACACATAAAATTACTAGAATAATACTTCATGTAGACAGTACACAGCACATTCCGCCTCCATGCCAACGACACGTAAAGTTTTGACAGCACAGATACACAACCGCTTTGTAATTCAAATGTCGAACGCAACGAATGTCCTTCCCGCCCGGAACCAGACCGGTCCAGAGGCTGGCTCATAAATAATACAACAAGATGTTTTTCTCGCTCCGAAGTTTAGTAGCGGAGGGGAACCGTCGCATTTCGAGCCGCTAGCAGCATGTTTTTAAAGACAATACCAAACGCACATGAAGTAAATGGTACAGACGTGCGCGTGTAGAGTTTTTGGTTCATCGTTTGAGGCAAAGAAGAAGAAAAAGGCGCAAATATTTCGAATTATCGAGAAATATGTAAATGACTAAATTTATACCACCCAGATGGTGTGGTAGAAAGTAGGATCGTGATTGTAGCTTGTTTCGTTATCGTTTTCTCCCTCCTTTTGTCGATACCGTGGGACGCGATGGCCGCGAAAACCATCGTGCAAATGACACTGCGAAATCGCCACCCTCGGACAAAAGCAAATCCAAGTCCGGTAAAGACTTAAAAACAACCTGCTCAATTTTATGCTAATTACGTTCACCCACGATCGAAGTACCATTTCTTCCAGTTAGGGGCCAAACCCGCTGGATTTGGTCGTGAAAATCCAGTAAATGCGGGAAAAGACATTTTCGCCGCGCAGAAAGATCTGCAGAGGCCTGCAAAGAATATGTTGTCGGTAAAATGTATGAAGCCCAACACAAAACGTTTTTGAAAATTGCTGGGTCTAAGTTTTGCATCGATGTGGTTGCGGTTTTTAAGGGCGTGCAGCAGATGCGATGGTAATATTGAACCTGTGTCCATGTTATTTAATTTTTCTCTTTGTTGCACACCTTGTTAGATAGGACCTCTCTTTTATGGATCTTTTTTTGAATTTTGTTTTGGTCTCATTAAGCGTGCAATTCCTCTTCCGAAATAAAATTCTGAACTGTATTATTTGAGTTTCTTCATTCAATCAACATTTGCAGTGAACATAGCATTTTCGTGACTCCCAATCATGTAAAAAACGAGAAATTGGAAGTCGAACTGTCAACATAAAACAAAAACCAATAAAACACTTTATGCCACGGATGAAATTGACCTGCGAAATAGGCACGCTTTCGACTTTCGAACGTAACGGAACTGGACACGAAAATCCCAACAGAACTTTACAAAGGGTTTAAAAGTCCACTCGGTTTGGTACAAATATGCGGACAACAACAACAAAAAAGGGCTCCTCCACTGTGAAAGGCAAACAATCATTAGCAAATTCCGGACCGCAGCTGCTAGTTGGGCTACACTGTTGTTTGCAGTAGTGCGGGATCGACAGTTTAGCATTTCCGGCAGTAAAGTTTTACCACTTCCGGCGGGAAATGCTCTACCAGTGCACTACTGCACCTTGACAGGATGATAAAAATAACTCAGCAGCCCCGTTTGAAACGCTTGGCCTACACAAACAGGATAAAGGTTTTTTTTATTTCTTTGGTTTTTTGGAATTTTTTGACATTTTTCGTAAAATTTGTGTTGATTTTATGCCCACCATGTGCCATGTGGTAGATGAGTGTGCAAAGAGAGCAAACTTTTCCCAAAACACAAACCCCTAAAAGGTCATGAAAACATGGCGTTAGATAAGTTTTGCTCTCGCTCGTAGTGTAGATAGAGAAGAAGTACAGTGTATACACGCTTTCGCGCGGTACGAGCGCAGCAGAGTGAAAGGACAGCAACGGAACTCCCCGAAATGCAAATGCCAAACCCCCAAACCAGATGTTTTGGGAACGTGCTGAAAAGAACGTCTGAAACAAGTAACGTCGCCCACCACGATCGAAGAACTTTGGAGCTGCAAGTGACCGGGCGTGAGGGAAAACAAATCCAAACGCTAGCACGTACCAGCGTTTTTTCCGTTACAAAGTGAAAGTGAGCTAAGGGTGTGAAGGGAAGTCGTGGGAATAGGTTAATACAGCACGATAAGGTATAATTCGTATGAACGCATTCTGTTATAGAGATGTCATTCAGTGTTATTGCAAAATGTTTATTATTAACGCTTAAGTGCTTCATAAATTCCCTACGCTTGAGCGTGAGCCTAATGAGCACAATCTGCCAGCAGCAGCATGCAATGTAATTACGTATCAACTCTCACCTGCCCATTATCGTTCTTCAGATTTTCTAGGAAAATAAGGCAATCTTCTGCGCAGAACAGCTTTGTAGAGGAAGTTTTCCTTTCGGCATTTAATTTCTTGCGAATAAGGTTCTGGCTTACATCGTTAATCACACCATGAGTGAGAAAACAGCTCAATCTGTGGAATACTTTTCCCTCTTGTTAAGGTCCGATATTGAGATTCAGAGTTTTTATTATAAGATCTAAAAGCCCAATTCGACTCAGTTTTACGATAAACGCTATTAAAAAAAAAACAAATCCGCGACGGATTCAAACGTATCGGGAGTGTTTGCAAATGCAATCGCCAGGTTTTTATTTAGATGGAAACACTGAACATCCCAGAAGTTTGCATGGATTAGGAGAGCAGAAAAAGGTGGAAAGCTTAATCGAAGGGGAGTGTGTGGGGCATTGAAATGCGAAAAGAAGAAACGGTGGAACATAAATCATAAATTTTATTATCATTTCCGGCCAATGAGTAGGAAAGATGGGCCGCAGGATTGAGTGAAGCACTGCTGTGGTGTGGCGGTGCTGCACAGGTGCTAGGCTCTGCCACAGTGCCGCTACCATATCCCTTGCGGCGGGCCTGTCGAACGATAAAGAGGACACAAAAATGCGAAACCCAACAAACACACTGCATGAAAGCACGGCAAACTGAAGAGTGTGCGAGAAAAAAAAAGCTTGTTCAGCCCCATTAATCTTGATAATACTTCTTGATTGGCCAGGATGGATGGTGCAGTGTCTGGGATTGTTTTTTTTTTTGTGTGTGCTGTTGTCGGTCCTCTCTTTGCTGCTGCCAAATATTGGGCGCATTCGTAGGTGTGAGAATCACTTTATTTATATCTTTTTTACTCGTTCTGGTTTTTGGTATGCCTTTGCCCCAGCCTTGTCTCACTGTTCCTCGGCCTCACCGCCAGTAGATGGTCGTAAATTGCAAACTCGGGAAGAATTATGTCTGTTTACGATCGCTCATTTTTCCAGGTCCGTGCGAATGCAGCGTCCCGGCACGGCACGTGGCAGTATATTGATTTAGTTAATTAAGGGCGAGTCTATCAACGGTTAACAGGCTTCTAGCAGTGCGGCGTGATTCCTGGGGAAAATATATCACCCGGTGAAGCAGAATGGCCGTAAAATGGCACATAAGAAGGAGCATGCATAACATTAGCATCAAATGGAGCCAACGTGTAGTGGTTATTAGTTCGTCAATATTGTTATCGTCTCATTTCCTTGAATAATATTTTCGAAACCAACATTTTCCGCACAAATTGAAAAGTGCTCAAAAATAGAAAATGCCTTCCTAAAAGTACTTGTCGGTTGTTTATCCAGTCGTGTAGGATGCTTTCTACCTTCCGGGAATGTATTTTCTACCAGAGTGGCGCGCTCAACCGTGTGAAGATGGCAGCTGTGTTTTTATCCAAACAAACAAATTTGACCCTATCGAAGAGGACCGTTGAGCATTCAAAACGCTTGTGCTTTCGCTCAATAATGAAGGTGATTTGTTCAATTTGCTTCAATGCATAACATTGACCTTCCGCGAAGTCGATTTAGTCATCGCTAAAGAATGGGGACCTCGGTTGAAAATAAGCCTCAAAATGTAAAGCCTTTAATTCGTATTTGTGTTGAATATGTACAAATAATCATTTTCGATATACTTTTGCTTCTTTTGGTGATGATGATCCTTCACTCAATTTATTCTTCGACGTTGATCGTGTCTTCCATCATTCACAGTGACAGGTGTAATGTGCTGTCACATAAATCTGATTGCAAAGTAAAAACGATAAGGATCAAACGATTTAACATCAATCATCCTCTTCAACGATGTGAATTTGAGTACAGATCACACTTGAAACATGCTACAATGAAACAATAAAATGCCGTTTGAATCGAACACTTCCGGTTGAGTCATTTTCACACATAAACAAATGATCTCAAATTGAGGCCAGTAAAAGACATGCACAGGGCAAATAAGTAAAAACTTAAACGCAAGCCCCATTTGAAATTAAATCCATCGCTTCATACAGCGACAGGACCGCATTCTGTCGCGCTACCATATACGCATACGAAAATGCTCAAAATGCCTCGGTCGGCGAAAAAAGTTGTTTACAGCATGAAGCAAACTGGATGAAATATTTTAATCCTCCAACGTGATCCTTTTACGCGCGTATCCTTTTTCATGGGAATACCGACGATATCCGTATAGGGCCTAAAGAGCTTCGCTTCGCTTGCCAAAGCATGACAGGGTAGTTTGTTTTTTTCCCTGCTGTTGTTGTGCTTTTTTACTTCCTCAGAAACATTAAAAATATCTTTTTCTCCCATGAAATATTTGTTGTCATGAAACTGCATCTTTCGTTTGGTTACCGCATGTTTACCTACCTTTTTTCCGTTGTTTTAGCACACGGTTCAAGGGACGCTCGGCTGCGACACGTGCCAAGGAAAGGTAACACTGATCCAGGAAAAGCCTACCACTATCCCTTTTTCTGCTGGCTGCTAATCTTGTTAGCGTTGCTGATGTAACTCCAAACAACAAGCCTTGTCGTGTAAGAAGACGGGCAACCAAGCCGCCGTCCACACGGTATTTACCACGTACACTATGCGTGACCCACACTAGCGCGCTTCACTTCCTTGCCAGGATGTTTTGCATTTCATACCCACTCTCTGCGCTATGGGGATGCATTCTTCCCCGCAATGCATGAACCACACAGCACTAGTATGCAGCAACCGATACTATCACTAGCAGAACTCAGCTATATGCTCTTTTACTCTCACGTTCACACACTACACCAGCTCTCGTGAGCTCCTTTCATTGCCTTTAAGTATCACAATATACAACGCTGGATGAAAATAGCTGTGTAGACTGTAATAAGAAAAACGTACACATACAACTGGATGTTCCGGAGCATTTGAAAAAACGTGCATTACAAAGGAAAACCCTCCAAAATGATTTTTGCACCGGTAAAAGAAAATGAGTACTCAAGGACTCACGGAGATGCGTAAATTCGTAAACGTTCTCATTTCACGAATTCACGTCTCCTGAACTTTGACATGAGAAAGGTAGAACTATAATGTAACGTATTGTTATTGAAACTGCCTACAGTATCCTAAATGTATTTCCATTAAAAGTAATACCTTCAGTGAGCTTGCTAGTTTCAACTTCCTACACTAACCCATTGTGCCACAATCATCTCCCATTGTTTTCACCTCTTGCACCCTCCCAAAAAGGGCGAACGTCGAATGGTACGCTAAAGTAAACAATCCAAATTTTCCCTCACGTCCACATAAAAGCACAGGAGATTTTCTCACCCGTGAGCCGTTCCGGTCACCTCACACACACTCAACAAGCACTTTTGCTCTCACCGAAGAAAAAGGATTTCTTTTTTTTTCTTGCCTTGTATCCGCTGTCAAAATAGGGTTTCCACCATTCGCTCACATCTCCCTTGCATCGTCTCTTCGTCTCTCTTTCGCTCTCAATCATTTTCCTTCAGTAAATCCTAGCATTGCCATCACCACCACCGCACTATCGCTCGTTTTTCCACTCGCGAGGGAATCGATTTTCACGTTCACACCAACCCACACAGGGACGAAATCGTTCGCTCGGAATTCGGCGTGACTTTTCCGCAAACACTTTTACCCACCCTTTTCCCCACCCATATGCCAGCTGTGTATCAAGCAGGGTATGTCGAGCTTCCGCCATGGTGGGAGTAAGCAGAAAATGCTTCAATATCGACATTCTCTGTGAACTTTCTTGAACTTCGCGCTGCTTACGGGATGGTTGTTTGGTGGGTGGAATCACCGGAGCAACATTGAATCAAGCGAATAAAAACGATGGAAAGCTTAGCTTGCTGCAAATTCCAAACAATATGAGCTGAGAAGTTTGTTGGTTAACATATTTTTCATGCTTTTATCTTTGGTCGCTCTATATATATCCTCAAAACTCGTGCCCACTGTGATGTGTGATGCACTGACTTTATTACTTCATAAACACAGCACAATTACCAGCATGTTAAACGCAAGACCTCCTTATTTGCAAAAGCATCGAACACACCGAGTATCCCTTTTACATATGCGATGCAACACTGTCACTAGTATCCTTTTTTGAGGCGTGAGTCGATTTTCGCACGGCTTTTTGGAAAGACATTCCTTGCATCCCGCACAGCCTCTCGGGTGGGAGGCGCCACATTCCACAACCTACCATCATATGCACACGTACAAACGCACACCGCCCTACCCTTCGATACACACACGCGCGTGGGAAAGAGCTGCGCTGGAACGCAACGGCGCGATTGAACGCGCGAGCAGCAAGCGTGTCGCGTAATAGAGGGGGTAGATCAAAACTAACGCGCCAAGACCGAACCGAAACCGACCACTTCGCTCGTCTAACTAACCGACCGCTAGCTGACAGTGAGCACGCGAACCTGACGCCCAGAAACCGAGACTGCGCCAAAGATACGCGAAGCTGGAACGCACACAGCGCATGGTTTCGCTCACGTTGTATCTCACTTGCTGCTGGGGATGGTGATCTGGTGAGCAGCATGAACTCTCATTCGGGTGAGCAAGCATCATATTCATTGACCGAGAAGCCCCAAAACATGAAAGCAGATTCCACTACAGGTAGGAGGTATAAATTCATTCAAACATGCTACGTACTATCGTACTATGAATAGAAGCTAAATATCCCATAGTGTCTTGTTTCTTTTCGCATAGCATTTTCTCTTACTTCACACAAAAGTTTTTGAATATTTTATAAACTCAAACTAACAGAGAGCGTAAATTTAATATTTATGGTGGCTGTTGGATGATCAGTTGTTGGATTATACATCGATATAACTATTATTTATTTTAACTGATTCTACAAGTATTAATTACAATTACCATTGCAGTTTATTACCCCAAAAAATATTGAAATATCTTCTTAAAACTTTTGTTTTGTGTGATGTGACCACAGTGCAACGGTTGATCACTTTGAATTGAGGGGTAGGATGTTCACGATGACACACAACAAACGCATGTTTGCAGGGTTCGTCGCTCACCGAAAAAGTACTCGAAAAGAGATTTATTCGTTGTAATTAACAAAATTGTAATGATTTCACAAAATCCTCTCTGTTTGGTATGATGTATGTTTGTTCTCCAAAATAGATGTAAAATGTTTATTTTTGTTCAAACATTTTACCACAGCGTCCTCATTCCTTTTCGGGAAACAGGCTACAATATGAAAAAAACGTACTTATTCCTATTGGTTAATGAAAATGAGCCGATAATCTGTTACCTTTTGTTAATTTTTCGACTTTGGATCTTTGTAAGGTCATCCACAGACAAAAGGTGGATTTTTTTTATAATTAATTATTAAATAAACGATGGGCGAAAAAGTTGTTGAATTAAATAGTTTTTCACAATTGCTGATTATGATGTCATGAATTTTAAAACGACCGAATCATTTACTCCCCGAAGCGATGTTATGACACAAAATAGTTATTTATTGCATAACTTTGCGATGGAACATACGCCTATGTTTACATCACTTTCCTTTCTGAAACGTGTTAAAAAATACAGTGTGAGATTAATTTTAAATTTGAAATAATCCTGTTATCTCTGCGGATTATATTTCCAATGTTTCCTTTAAACGATTTTTTTCCGTGTGCTTCTTTTTACTGTAATATTTTAATTAAAAGTAACACTTGTAGAAAAGCAAAAGCAATAGGTACTTCAGTTTATAATAAATATTTTATTGAACAATTGATCGCTAAATAATGTAAGATCCTTAGTACAATTATCCTGCAATGTGCTTTGGCGGTGGACCAGCTAGAGCAGCCTTAACCGGCTCGGACTGTCCATGCGACGAATGTTGATGTCCTTGGTTCGGCTTTCCCGCCGGAACTGGTACCTGTCGTGTAATGTGATGAAGCGGCACAAAGTTACGCTTCTGATGGAACGACGAATGAAGTGGGTTCAGCTTAGGAGCGATACTCTTCGGAATCAGCGAACGATAGTCCTTCTTGGGTTCTTGCAGCATCTGCTGGCGTAGATGCTGAGCGGAGGGCGTTATTGGATGAGCAAAACCATGTGCGGCGCCTGGATGTTCGATTTTCACGTGCAAACGCTGGTTATTGTAGGGTAGAGCTGTTTGGCGTTGTTTGCCTTGCTGATGGGAATCAACATTGTACGTCGACTGCACCACATACTGTTGATGTGGTTGGAAGAGATGCTGCTGATGATGCTGATGTGGGGCTGGTGCTGAGTGCTGGTATTCTGGGGCTTGGTGTTGCTGGTGGAATTCCTGAGATTCCTGGTAGTGTCCACTTACTTCCACAGAATGAACGTTCTTCAGAGCGTGCGGGAAATCGTTTTCCTGACCGGATGCACTTGGATAGGATGTATCTAATCCCGGAACCAGCAGACACAATGCAAGCAGACAACTTGCCAATAACTGCAAAAATAAGTAACGGCAAGTAGATATCACAATGAGTGAAAGGGAAAACACACAGGAATGGTTGGAGAAAGTGGTCGGTTTGATAACGTTTGTTTTATGTGTTGCCAAATATCAAATCAGTGACAATGGTCAAGCAGTCGGAACGAAATAGTTACCATTTCACCAGCCATTGCGTTCGCGAGTTGTGTATTAAGGCGTCGCGTTTGCTATCGAAGATATAGGACCGTTAAGTCGACTCAGGTTTGCACTCAGGTTTGGTGCTCGTCTCGCGTCTCGATTCCTACGCTGAGGAGTGTCGAAAGTGAACTGATACTGTTGCTAGTTACGTCCAGTGGTTTTTATACCTTGGTGATTTTTAACCTAAACACCTCGGATGGAACTTCTCCAATCCACTAAGACTGGTCGCCGAAAAGCGGAACGTTGTAAATCTTTTTTATACAACTGTCGTGCCGGTCGCGTTTTAATTGTTCGCATCGATTCCGCCAAAAGTGGTGGCCACGGTGATAACGGTGACTCTTAATCATTTCCCTCTTGGTGACCGGGGGAAGCCAACCGGGCGCTTGTTTAAAACAATCGCTGCCAATAAACTGTGCGTAATCGATTTTCACGTGGCTGCGAGATGTAACAGGAAAATGATCTTCAAAACAACAATAATTCGAAAAATCAACTACTGACACTATTTTTCACGAAGACTTTACATAAAATGGTTGAAAAGTCTAGCCGTGTAAATTCAAAGATATATTTAGGCACATCTTGTCTTCTTGTCTTAAACGACCCACATGGTCATAACGGCCTAAACAGGTAAGCTCATCTTATTTATAACACGTAATCGGATAGGCAGACCATCGTTACGAGGCAACCATGGGAATCGAACACAAGCCGATGCATCTTCCATACGGTAGCCATCCTGCTGATGGTGTGATCAATATAGCTTCTGATACATATTCAGATGGAATGATATAATTCATACCGTAATAATAATGCCTCGCACAAATAATATTCATATCCGCTATTTAGGAGGCTGTGTTACACATCAAACGATCGACAGCAATTGCTTTCATGCTTATACAAATTAGTAGCAAACAATCGGCTACTAGACTGGCTGACTTATTTTTTCCTATTCCTAATTTGCATGTAATTGCTTACTGTTCACACATTTTCATAGTTATTTGTTTATATTGGACGGCTGTTGGCGCCCGCAAAACAAAAGCTACCACCGCTGGACGCCCCGGAACGAATCAAACGAATCTGGGCTATAGACAATCATGGTGTGTACTCAATCCATATCGGAGCAGGGAACGACCGACGCCGACAAACCTGTTGCTGCAAACGATGCGCAAGAGCAATGAGCTGATTGCGATGAAACGGTACTCATCTCCGATCATACCACTGGGGATATATGCATCAGCGTCTCAGCTATAGCCTTTTTCACTGAACGCACCCTGTGGCAAGTTTTATGCTCCATGCCTTTTTTTCTCTTTCTTACCGTACTATGCGCAATTCCTCACACACATATACACAGAGACCCGCTCGTTGGAGAGAATCTGCGATCGCAGTCCTCACGATGCCACAAACACACCATTCTACTCGCGGGTTTTATTGCCTACGAACAACACCTGGTCGCTGGGGGTGCGTAAGACAGCGATGGTGTGAAGTATCGATTCATTCTTCATTCATCTGCACTGACTCATGTGCAAGAAGGTGACAGGAGGGCTTGCTTGAGCATTGTATTACATTCGTTTCTTGAAGTTCGTCATATTAATAAGTGATCAGTGAAGATTACGTACAGAACAAGGACCTTGGGGGGGTAAGTATCAGAGTGCAACAATCGTAATCACCTGCGTAGAGAAAGAGTGGCAGTGCAAGAGCTTGCGTGGAAAGCAACATCCAGGTTAACTCCTGCGAAACGGTCATAACCCAATCCAGACGAGCCTCTCTGCAGGTGGTAGTGACTTCCAGCCCAACCTGCTACCTCCTGCTCGCTTCCATTCATGTTCACGCGTGCCAGCATAAACAAGCATAAAACATGCTCACCAACACCCATACATGCACAGCTCAAGCAACAGCCCAAGGTGCTGCTTTACGGACGCTCACTAACACATCTGCCGCATTCCCCGACCAGGGAACCGTTACACCTGGTTCCGAGCCGATGCTAGTTCCTATCTCACCTAGCCCGAGTGCGAACAGAGAGGGAAGCATTTCGAAAAAAAGGCGTACGAAAACCTGTTGCGTCCATTTCCGCGCTGAAGATCAAGGGAGCTCGCGCCTGCACGTTCTAATCTTCGAGTGTGTACAGTCTTACTTGCCGTGTGTCTACCGTCCGGGACAGGATGGCCCGGAAACGTATGGCTGCGTTAGTTGTGTTGTGCCTCGTTTACTTGCAACCTGCAGTCTAGTTTGGGTTGACCTAAGAGCCTGCAATCCTAAGAGCCTGCAATCCTTTAATTATCTCGTCTACGCAGTATCTAAACGTGGCAACTCTTAGCATAAACGCTCGCATCGACATCTCAACACCGTGTTCAGTGTGCCAACGGAACACAACATATGGTACAGTAGAAGCTGAATTTCATTCAAAATATACTTTTCTGCCCCTTCATAAAGTTTAATGTGAAACGTTGAAGCAGTGTGGCCAAGAATCGAGAACCGATAAAAGTGTCTTTTCCTACCAACTGGTCTGCAAGAACGAACCCCACAGAACAGAAGGCAACAGACAGGCCGTTAACCAAAATCAACACTGCGTGACGGAACCATCCGCGTGCGAAGATCGTGTTTTCTAAGTGCCTTGTGGAATACGGTGTGTGGCTTAAGGTGGAAATAGTGAGCTCTGGGCCGACTGGCGAACAAATGTATTCATTATGTCCTCTTTAAAAGTGTCTGTGATGGTAGCTGACCGGTGATCCGTTTATGTGCGATCCAACGATGGTGCCGGGTGCAGTTTATTAACCCTGCATCGTTTCCGGTTTGATCAATGTTTGTGATTAGAGATCGATCTGGTACGCTCCACATTCCTTCGCTAGACAGGATCAATGTTTTTTTTATTCGCCAATGCCAGACTGAGAAAACACAGGGCTTCTCTTCGACACTGCGTTGGCGCTGAAACATTGCATACCGGATGTGAACTGTGGCTGAGCTGGACTCTCCCCCATTTTGGCAAAAAGCGTATGTGCCCCCAACAACCACAGCTAACCACAACTCTACCGCGATATTTGCGCAATGCCCCAAGACAATTCTTCCGTCGACGGCACACCGTTGTTGTGGGGGGCTCTGTGTTGGGGATCATGGAAAACGATCTCTCTCACCCACACCGTGTGGAGTACCGACTGGCTGGCAGGAAACGAAACCGGGGCTACGTAATTATCGTCGGGGCGTCTGGGGAGGTGGCGAACGCGTACAATGCTGGGAACGGTTCGCATACTACTTACTCCCTGGCTGACTCTCTGGTTCGTCGTCCTATTAAGCTAGCCGTCTTTTTCCCTCCAGTTGTGTGCGACTCGGTTCGCCGTGCTCACTCCCTTCCACCATCCCAGCTGCCATGGGCCAGTCCATTCGCCTTGGAAGATGCCACGGTGCTTCTGTTTTTAATAACTTTTCCACATCAAAATCACTGGAATGTGAAATTTAAATCAATTGTTTGAAGTGAACAGGGCGGTTGGCAGTGTTGAGTAGCATTGAGCGAGTGTGTTGTTGTTGCTTCCTCCTGCGCGCAAGGGTTTCACAGCTCATGTTGTTCCCCCTTTTGCTTGGTTACCTTTGGACGTTCTTTACGGACGAGCCCAACTGTAGTGGAACAGCGCGCCCTAACCTACCCTTCGTCACATTTCGTGCCATCTTGCAATGGCGTGGCCATTTTCCATCAGCACGAAGCGGTCTATTACTGTGCGAACCCTGACCGAGGCAACAACACGCGGCCGTTGCAGCTCGATTAGCCAGTGTATTGACAGTGCAGAGGAGCAGTTCTCTTCACCTTCCCGTGAACTATTCACATTCCCCGGTGCTCAATATCAGTTCCGCGCTAAAACGGTCGATCGCCCGAACGGCGTCATTCGTTCCAAACTTCTCAAATCAGCTCAATTCCCATGCTCAATTATGATTGTCTGGTGCCCAACGAATCAGTGAATCCAAGTGATTAATAGCTCCGGTGTCGTCGTTCGCACGGAAATTTATTCCGAATTAGCACACCCGCGTAATTGGATGTGGTGGAATTCCAACTATTGGAATGGTGGCCCTTCTTTCTTGCGCGTTTAAGAGCGGCCGGGCGTTTAAGTCTAATGTTATCGTGATTCCCGGGCCAGTCATTTCGGATCGAGCGTAAAAAAGTAGTACAAGTAGTGCAAAACAAGAAGATGCGCGTTAAAACGCTAAGACAGATTAAAAACCAGCGGGGACATCGTAACCATCATAGCAACAGTCACCATAATCAAAGCCATGCGGCAACCAATGGTAGTAACCATAGAAATGGTAGTACGAGAAACACTCTATGATCTTTAATATGAAATCATCATCAACTGTCTCTTTAACCTTTGCTCTGGGTAGTTGGTTGTGTACTCCGATCCGGATCGAGGCACGAGCCAGCTCGCAATTTCTCACGCACCCGCGCTCCCATGGAGCTAAGTTGACGAGGGTTGAGCATCGCTCAACCCCATCATCTACAGTTTCATTTAAACTCGCTTTTAATCGTGCCTCTATTTTCGTCTGTTTCTTCTTCGCAGCAACGATTGATGCACACTACTTTTCCCCCGAAAGACTGAACGCGTTAGTGAATTGCATGAATCCGCCGTACAGAATGCCACCACAACCGCTCGGTGCGTACGGTATGCAGCATGATCATCACTCTAGCATACCGGGCACGGCATCGACGGAGGCACACGTACTGAATACACCGCTCCGAACACACTCCTCCAAGTTTCCGGTAGGTGTCCAGAAAGGGCGCATGACTTGTATCAAGTCTCATTAAAACAAAACAACAACGTTACCATTCCAGATTGAAAGGGAATTGATACTGTCTTCGAACAAAAACTCCTCAAAAATTCCACTTATGCAGGATAATAGAAACACAAGCATTCCAGCGCTGCTTAATCGATCTTCATCGTCCGCCATAGGGCCAGATCTTCCAGTAAAGCAGACGCAGGCATGGGTGAGTGATTTGTCTAATCAATAATCACAACAAACACAACATCCGTTATTTACACTTTTCCTTCCCTTCCGCTAGAATCAACCCCAGATGGACGTTATGCATTCGACCGTTTCTGGATCGATGCCACGCACGATCGTACGCTTCCCCGAAGATGTGACTGCGCTGGCCGATCGAGATGGTAGCTTCCAGCGAGAGAAGGATGCGACAACGGTAAAGAAATCAGTCACCAAGACATACCACACTCTGAAGGACCTCATCTCTTCCAAGTTCAAAAAGGACGCCAACGAACCGAGCGATGAGCTGAACAATGTGACCTCAATGCTGCACGGCCACCAGTCGAACATTGAGCAGGGTCAATCAAGCAGTCAGCACCAGCAGCAGCAACAGCACGGGGGAAATAATCAGAGCGGATCGTATATGTACAGCTCGGCCTCCGACAATAACTTGCTGCAGGCACAGTCAAACCTAAACGTGTGGCCGTCAGGTAGCCAAACCAATTCGCCACTGTACTATCACAAGAAGTTCTCCGATCCGGCGGAAAGCTTTAGTGAATCAAAAGCTCTCTCGCAGCCGCAATTAAACATTGGCGAACAGTCGACCCGTAACACGCAGCACGTAATCAGTATGCTACCGGCACCGGTCGACGGTACGGATAGTGATGATGGTGGATTTCGGCAGCATAGTACCAGTCGCCAAACAAATCAGTCCATGCCGAACGGGTCTGGACAGGGTCAGGGAGCACCAGTGCACGCTAACCGGTCCACTCCTCAGCAATCCGGCTACATCCAAAACTATCGTCACAATCATGGTCAACAACAGCAACATAATCAGCAACAACAGCAGCACCAGCTACAGCAGCAACATCACATGTCGTACCAGCAGGCTATGCACAACGCCAAACAACGGGCAATAATGGAAGGTGGTTCCAGCTCTAACATGCAATCTTCGTCCTACAATACGACCGTGACAGTAGGAGATCAAAGTTCAGGTCATCATCATCACCATCATCATCATCATCAGCATAATCAGGGAGAGGGTGGAATGCAGAAGCATACCATTTCGGTCGACATTAACAGCGGATCGTCGGTAAACATATCCACCGGAGAGTCCCACGACGCTGGAGCGTACGATAAAAATGGTAATCACTCGTCCAACGTTGATTCTGGTCGCGGTAGTTCCTCCATGGCTACTGCAAGTGCCGACGCGGTGATGGAAAAAAACAAAGTCAAATCCGACGGTGAATGGGTAAGTTCGTTTAAAAGCATACCGTTGTGTCTTTTCATTCTCAACTCGGTGTTAAATCATTCGCAGGTTGATGTAGTTGATGTGGAACTGCGAAATATACTCGAGCCGGGAATGAAATCGTTGAATCTTAGACCTGAGAGCACCATGTCAGAGAGTGCTTCATCAATGTCCCCACCGCTACCGCCACTTTCTCCACACGAAACGTACAACCACAGTGTTGGTCAGACAAGCGGCAATGTCCAGACAAAACCCAACAACGCTGCCAAGCTACAAAAGCAGGAGTACGGTACCGATACGTACAACCGGGCAAGCAAAAATCCACAACCAATTGGTCCATCGAAGGGACAACCTTCACCTAACACGATACAGAACTACATGAACCATCTGAAGCTATCCAGCAACAAGAAGCATGAGCAGAATGCCCTTAAAAAGCACCGTAAGTAGGCAGGAATAACAAAGTGTGTTCACTGCTCCTTTTAACTTACTTTTCTTCTTCATTTGATAACAGTGTTCGGTTTAGATACGGATGTGGCGTCTGTCACCAACACGACACGCTCGCTTGATCTCGAATCGCTGCTCGGTGGTCCCTGGGACGGTGCCCAATCCGTGTCCGAGTCAGAAACGGACGGTGGCGGCCTGCAGCAAATCCGCAACCAGCTCGAGGGCCTCGAGACAATGTACAGCGAGGTGTTGAAAATGCTTGGCAATCGTATGGCTACGAACGAATCGACGTTACGGGCAAACCGACGTCGGCGGCATGGCAGCATGTCATCGCTACCATCTAGCTCGATCAGCGGCCGCCCGATCCGCGACCGGCGAAGATTAGACGAACGTCGCAAGGTACGTGACATTAAAGGCATCAACAAACGCTTCCAGCGGTTGGAATCGCACGTAGTTACGCTAGCTCGTAGTGTGGCCCATTTATCGTCGGAAATGCGCTCGCAGCATCTGGTGTCACAGGAGCTGGAGGAGCTGCGAAACGATTTAGCACTTTTGCGCTCGCAATCGATGCACAACTTACCGATGAACAGTAGCGGTAACGCGGCGAACGCTTCGTCCCGAGAACCGATCAATCTGACCAACCCGAAGCGTGTGAAGAAGTTGACTAAATTCTTTGGCGAAGATCCACCGTTGATGAAACTGTTTCTTAAAAAACTCGGCTATGAGGTAGGTTGTTCACTAGTAACCTTTCTAACAAACTTACTAATTGAACAGTCGTATTCTTCACAGAAATATGCTCCCATCTTTGAGAGTGAACGTGTCGGTATGATTGAGCTGCCGTATCTGGGCGAGGAACGGCTGCAAAAGATGGGCATCCCACTAGGGCCAAGACTGAGGATACTCCAGGAGGCGCAAATATCACTGTGTCGCGATACGACGCTCTGCATCGTTTGAGCCGCGGGGATCGGAGCTGACGTGAGCCAAAGAACTGAAACAAGCAACACATACACAAGTATTTTAGACATCGCGCGAAAGTCTGCTCGGTGCAAGAGATTAAGTAATGGGGTGCTATTTGAAATCAAGTCTTTCTAGTGTTTCGCGACCGTCTTCTTATCGCGCCCCGGTCCAGTGACTAGAAAATTACGGAATTAAATCTCATTATTCTATAAAACTAAATTGTTTGCATCCCATCGCTTTGTAACCATGTTGCGTTTTGGTGAATATCACAGGAAGATTGAGGAGATTCAAGCTGTTCGTCCTGTCAAATGGCATTCCACCAAGTAGAAGATCTGGAGACAGCAGCCATTGACCTTACAAATGCTGGTAAACGAAGCGGAACCTGCTTTCGACACCCATCGTCATGATTGGTATTGCTCGCAAGACCTCATATGATTACAGGCAAGCGATTAAAGCCTGCGTTGCACTGCGATCCTGATAACAGAAAACCAAACACACTGATCATTCAACGGAAAGACAACTGATCTGGGCGGGATCTGTTGGCTGCCGTTCAGTCTTTGCTGATTGCTAGCAGCAGCAACAATCGTTGGCATAAGTTCCGTGTGCGTCCAGCGAATAGCAAGTGAAAATGAAGTGCATTCAAACAGCAATCTCGGTCGCTATTTTGGCACTGTGTCTCAATGTAGCTTGGGCAGAAGTAGTGAACTTTAAGAAATGTCCCGGTGAAGGTAGATAGGCACGATAATTCACCATCGCAAAGAGCTGTACGTTAATTGCGTTTCCTTTCTGATTACACCAGAGAAATGTACAATTCATGAAGTTTCGATTACGCCATGCCCGGATGCTGCAGATGGTCGTGCCTGCACCGTGTACCGTGGATCGAACGTTAGCATAGTATTCGATTTTACACCCGGTACGCACAAAGCCGTACATCCAGAACAACTTGCAGTGGTTTTGATTTTGTTGCGTTTGTTTCAATTTTATGTACAGAGTTCGCCGCCAACGAGCTAACTGCCGATGTGTCCTGGACTCAGCCAAATTTCGATCTGCCTTTCGTTGGTATGGACACAGCAGCCTGCAAACACACCAAGTGTCCGGCAGTATCCGGCACTCGGCAGACGTACGCCTACGATTTACCCATTAAGAAGTCTTATCCCCCGGTAGGTGGTGACGGTGGAACCGTGTTTTTTTCCGTCCCCAGCAAAACCACTCACGAGGCCATATTGGCGATTTAACTTCTTCCCACAGAAACACTACGATGTAAAGTGGAAGCTGACCAGTGAGAACAACGATTCCTGCTGCTTCATCGTTCAGATCAACATCACCAAGAAGACCAAGCGCACTTAGGCATACATTTCGATGGCTATTGGACATACCCGATGGGACTGGATGAGCCGGCGCTGGTGTAAAATCAATTATGGCTGATCAATGCTTTATTAGTCATTAAAGTGTCCACACACGCGCTTTGATGCGCTAGTACAATAGAATTTCGCTGTAATTACTTGCAACGATGTAATAAACGATGGAATCAACTTTGACGGTCAATAAAACGGGCCACCCATCAAACCTAATCTTCATGCTTCTTCCCTATCACGTTTATGTGCCCCGAGGCGCGCCCGCCAAAGTAAACATTGGCCACAGCGGACCCTTAACCTTGACATCACCAAAGGCGTCCGGTAGCGCGTGAAGCGCCTTCCAAGGCGCAATGGCGTTGTACGTCGCTTCCAAAAGGTCATCGGTGCGTGAGCAGCTGGAAGTGTGTGTATGTTGATACCACATGTTCAAGCCAGAGTAGGAAGGCTAGAGGCCATCGTGTGTGCAACCGAGCAAGAAAAGGCCACATCTCACTCGCGTTCGACACGTATATGTTTTGTGTGCCAAATTGGCCAAAGCAATTCATTCAACGCCCAGCGGGCGATGCTGTACTGTGGATGAGCGGAGTGGGGACCCTGGGGTGGGGGTTGAAATGGGTTGATCAGCGTGCGCGGGAGCTAAGTAAAAGGGGTTTCGGGTTTTCGCTCAATACCGTTTTTGGAAAGAGGTTCAATTCAACCATAAATACATACACTCTGGCGGGGCTGTGCGGCCGTTATGGCTAGGAGCGCGTTGTGTGCGCAACAGTAGTGGCCAACGATCATCATCACCATCAGCATCACAGCGCAGGGATACTGCGCGATCGGACCAGAATTGTTCATCCGGCGCAACCGTCGTGTTGTGCACAACACAGTTTTCGGTGACCTCAATTGCGGCTGCTACGGGCAACGGTGCGCATACATAACCTTGTGAACTTGGTGCACAATCTGTTAGGGAGCACACGCCGTCAGTGACGGGATCTTGGAAGCAGAATCCTTTGACAGGACGTTGATCAGATGATCAAGTACCATCGGGTGAAATCATTAGGTAGGAGTTTTTCAAAACTGTGATATCTGTTGGCTGTGATATTCTTGAAACGATCCGTTTTCTGCCATGTGACATCACCCTTCAACCTTCTTGCGCACCTTTCGTGCGTTTCTGTCATGGTTACTAATCACGTGATGAAAGTTGAATGGTGGACCAGACCAACATGCGACAGAAAGAAGCACATTTGTACAGGATTCTGGCGCCAAAAGCCATCCCTTTGCTGAAAGGGATGCATAAGGAACGCCATTTAAACGGCCTAACGGTCGAAAGCCACCTGTTCTCTTTCGCTTCGTTAGAAAATGTCATATGGTGTGTTGCAAGAGAGAGAAAGAGAGAATAGCTACTGTAGGGAGAAGCCCTTTATCGCTTGCTCTTTCTCTCGCTCAAACTACAGGTAAGCGACTTCCCAGTTTACCGGTGTGAGTTACAACAATGTAAGGTGTGCGTCCGTACACCGCTACGCACACACTACCTGCTAGCGGTGCTTTGGTAGTGTGCGTGTGTTCGCTACTTAACTTCATTCTCCATTGGAATAGAGCACACAGTGCACTGTGCATTTCTCCTAAGCCCTCGCGATTTTAGCTGCGCGTACGACTCTCGCAGTAAATCGGGATTTGTGTCGTTTTGCGGGCGTTTTGAATAGAAATAGTGGTAAATTACTGTGTGTGATTCAAGTGTACGTTTAAACAGAAATAGTCATTCCTTTCGGATGGTTGAAAAGGGCTTCCGTAGGGCAGCCGCTTCGTGGGCAAATTCGCGTGACAAAACAACCCTTGCAATCACCGTACAAATCAAGAAGCATTCTTGAGTAGTGCACTTTGCTTTGCAATCAAACGTACACACCGAGTGGGGGGTGTGCCTCAATTAAGCGGAACACCGACGCGTGTTAAGTGTAAATATTTGGTGACAAAACAAAAGACGCATCCACACCGTGAGTGTTTACAGTGGTTTCAAGCAAGCTTTCGAAAGCTCGAACAATTGTCGCAGCATTGTGTGTGAGTGTTTCTATTTTTTTTTTCGCTGTCTCCCGTTGTGGGGTTTCCACAAAGGTATCCGAAACCGACTGTGGGGGACTGTGTGGAATGTTGCTGGAAAACAGCATAGTTGTCCCACTTTCCGCAACACCGTACGACATTCCGTCAGCAGTGGTAGCAGCAGCAGCGGCAGTTCGTGCTCATCTTCGTTGGTGGTGAATACCGGATCGTTGTTGGTGTGGCCATTTGCCAAAAAAGCCGAAACTAATAACAGTCTAGCGAAAGACCCCATCCACAAAAAAACGCCCCATATATTGTACCGAAAATCCGCAGACGAGGTGGTTTCTCTTCACTGTTGGGAGCATCTCTTGCGCGTGTGTTCCAAAAGCAGGAGAGCTCCAAATACCGGTAACGGTACAACAAGGCAAGGAAAAGCCCCCTCGGTGGAAAGGAAAGCAAAACTGTGCCACAAGCTACCACTACCGCCCCGTGCAAGAAGCAATACCGTGTAAAGACGGCAGCAAACCAGCAGCAGCAGAACAGTGTGTTTCGTCGTTTCATCTTCTCATCTCACGAAAGGAGAGCGTATTTTAAGCATGGGAAATTGTGAGCTAGTTAATTTTCTTGTGACGTGACAAAGTGGAGCAACCATAAGAGGCATACCCCTAGCCTTCCGCCGTGTTATGAATCATTTGTTCTTGTGCGGTTAAAACGATCGCTTCGTTGAGAAGCATTCCTGTGCGCCTGGGCCCGGTGGTGAGAGTTATCTAAACAACAACAAACTCACAGCGGTCAGAAGTTATCATCGCAGCCTTATCCGGCTGTACGAGAGAGCGCACACCACGAACGTGCCCAAATTTCTGAGATGTTATCGCGTACGCACCACGCTCGCGCTCGACAGTAAAGCGAATCCCCTCCCTTCTCACGCGAAAACGCTTCCAATCGGCCAAAGGTATTAATATTCACACCCCGCGCCAGCAACGACGAGACACGTAGACGTTTGGCATTTTATTATTATTTTTGCCGGTGTGCGACAAATACAGCTGAAGAGGGCAACGCAGCCAGTCAAACGGCGGAAAATGTCCACCGGAAAGCTTGCCGTACCTACGTTAGAGAGGCGCGAAGAAAGCGGAAGAAAAGGGTGAATGATGATCATGATGGTCTTCCAGTTCGTCCCCCACCATGTTTGGCCATGCCATGATGTCATTCGATGTGTGAATTAGCTGAAACATCATCCCATACGAGCTCCGTTTTATTAAGGTGTCGTACGCAAAGAGACTGATACTGGGAGCTTTCGCTGGCAGGAACGAGTCGTACAAAGCAAACAAATTGAAGGTCGCTGGTGTGCTGGCGGTGGGTGTGCTAACTAATAGCGATAAAAAACGCACAAAAAACGCATCAAATAATAAGGGAAGCAAGGTACAAATACTGTTGCCCCCGGTTACTCTATCCATCACAGTAATCATTCCCTACTCATCGCCCACTGATTGTAGCGATTGTGTGTGGCTACAACAAAACGATTCCATCCATCATATAAGGGCCGAGATTGGGCGGAAATTGAAGGGAGAAAAAAATCTTTTGCACCAACATTTAAAGTTTTTATATTTGATATAGACTGCGTGAGTAAGCGGTGGATGTGTGTAAGGTTGCGATTTAATAGAGCCGATAAAAAAGTTTTTGCACCAGGCAATGAGCAACGAAACTGATCAGGAAACGCTTGCTGCGGGTGGCGAAGGGGAAACTGTTAAAAGCTCCACCATGATGTCGACTCAACATCATCATCAACATCATCACCATCACATAATGTCCACCAGCGTGGAGGAGGTGGATGAGCAACTACTAGAGATGACACAGTCAACGACCACTGTTAGCAGCAACAACAGCGCCACTAACAATAACCACAGCCTGGTGCAAAAGTCATACAAAAATTTGCATGAATTTTCAGGTGAGTAGGTATAGCGCGCGAGTTATGCTTTTTAGCTGTATTCTACTTTCAGGAAACACTCCAGCCACACGTACGCCTACGACAGCAACTTACGCTGGTGTGCGGTTGATAGCTTTTAACCAAATGCAGCATCCACCAAAACATTGATAAATAAATTGTCATTTCTTTTAGCGTTTCGTTTTCTAAGTATCCCAAAAAGCAGAATGTCTTCCCACGCGGTTCCAACCTTTTGGCATCCTCCTCCACTCGTACTCCACTCGCTATCTCTCGGAAGGGACATGACGGGGCAGCAATGTATTGGTGTACCGTGTGATTGTGCAGTGCGATAGAGGAGTCGCGGTGGTGATAATAAAAAGCGCAAAAACACAACAAGACACACTGGACTGCAGCCACCGTGGCTCTTTTCTCTCTCCCGAGTACCCTAACTTGCGGCCCTATCTAAAACATCACACAAGCCACCATAACTAAACACCGTCATGACGCGGGCTGTCCAGCAGCAGCAGGCGAGGGTGTCTATAGGCACGTCGTATCATAGCAAATTCCATAGCCCTCTGCTTCTGTTGGTTGCTTCGTGTTGTGTAGTAGATTGATTAGAGTTGAGTGTGCGCGCATGTTCCACCAACCACGCGAACAAATAGGGGAAGTACGTTAAAGAAGACTGATTTCCCCTCTACGGTTGTGCGCTTCTCAAAACTAACGTAACGACCAGCTGTCACCCTTATTTTCCGGACGAAGACGTGTGTTTGTTGTGTGTTGCTGACCGGGTGTCCCTTTTTGTTTTCGTTCCTGTGCATTATCCTGTGTGGACCGGCGTTTATCAAAATGTGCCTCATAGTGCTTGTAGAACGTAAACGTATCGCCCCCTAGATGTAGTGGCAAAGTGTCTGCCTTGTCGCGTTGTGTAACGACGATCGGTGTCTAGTATTTGCTCAATCACCACTCTCACCGGTTCGCGAGGGTAGGAGGCAACCAATGTCCAAATGTCCGCAGTACAACCCGTGCCCTCAACGCCGCACACCGCAAAGAAGACTATGAATGAGTCAAACGGTTCTAAAGAATGGCGTAAATGTGTTTCTGTTTTATTAAATACCATCCTCCTTTACGATCCTTTTTGGGCCCTTTTTTCTGCATTGTTGAATTAGCCGCGGTCAGTGTCTGCCCTTGAACTTATTTAACGTTTGTTCGTTTTTGTTTTATTGCAGAGGAAATGCTGGAAACCGAAAAGGCCGGCCTAGTGGAGCGAGTGTACGATCTCGAACGGCAGGTACTGGAGCACAAGGATGAGATCGTTTGTCTCAAGTCCACGCTGGCCGATGTATTGCGTCGGTTGGCCACGATAGATAACAGCTATGAGAACAGCACAAGCGGCAGTGGTCGGGGTGGTACCGGAACGTCTGTTTCAGGCGGTGTGGGAGGTGGTGGCGGCGGACATCATACAGTCAGCGATAACGTTTCCGCCAGTGGGCAGAATAGTTTATCCAGCAAAAGTTTTCGCTTCTCGCGCAACACACTAACGAGGCGTAAGTTTACAGTATTTTTTAAGCTATTTTTACAGACACATTCAAATGTCGGTCCGTTTACGATTTATCGCCAGATCGCTGAAGTGCACTAACAAAACATGCTAATTCCTTATCATCATTTATTTTCATTTGTTTCATTTGTTTCATCAGTAAACTCAACCGTGGAGGAAAAACGCTTCGGTCGCGTACCGTCCCGGGTGACCAGCTCGCCCTCCCGGGTGAAGACCAACCTCGCGCAAAAGGCCATCCACTACTCGAATGGCTCGTTGCATTCCGATTCAATGAGCAGTCATTCGATCTCGCCCGCCCCGTCCCCATCGCCGAGGCAACCGAACGCGTCCGCTGTAGCCAACTCGCACCATGCCCTGCTAGCTTCTTCCGGCGGCATGGGCAAGCGGTGGTCCTCAACGGGGGATTTCATCAGCACACCAGGCAGCCCAAGTGGTACCGGAAGCAGTGGAAGGTATGCAGACAATAATAAGTACGAATCACTGTCCGCCCGTTTACCTTCGAGCCGGATTTGGTTGTCTAAGGCCCGAGAGAGATTAAGCTTTACAATTGAACCTTGCATTCAAAGCTTATCTGATTAAGTTTTTATTGCACTAACAAAATAGCTCTCATTCTCTGGATAGTGAATGGTATTTTATGAAAGTTATCATACTGAATATGTGTTATGTCCTTTCAATTTCTTCTTTCAGCATGTCGAGGTTTTCGGCCAAATCACTGTTGAATCTCAGTGGCAATTCAAGCCGACAAGGCCACTCACATCCGTACGTTCAGCGCAAGAACGATGACGACGAGTTTGTTAGGCTGTACATCAGCGGGCGCCCGATCGTAATTCACATTCCCGAGGCACAGCTGTCGACGTACGAGCTGACGAAGGTACAACCGGCCCCGAATAGACGTTTGCGGCTTGACTGGGCCTACGGCTACCGTGGCAAAGACTGTCGTTCCAATCTGTACCAATTACCCACTGGGGAAATGGTATACTTTGTGGCGGCCGTTGTTATCCTGTACAACATGGACGAACACACACAGCGTCACTATGTAGGCCACACAGACGACGTGAAGAGCTTGGCCGTTCATCCGAACAAGCTGCTGGTGGCCAGCGGTCAATGCGGTGGTCACGAAGGACGTGAATCGCAACCTCACATTCTCATCTGGAACTCGGTCTCGCTAGCCACGTTGAATATGATCGGTTGCGGTGAGTTTACCGGTTCGATCAATTGTCTCTCCTTTAGCCGGGCAGACAGTGGAAACATTCTGGCCGCTATCGATGATTCACCGGACAAGATCATTTCGATTTGGGACTGGCAGAAGAAGGAAGGTGGCCGCAAAATAACCGAAACCAAGTGCTCAGTCGATACAGTAGTGGCAGTAGAGTTTCATCCGCTAGATAAAGGGCAGATCATTACGATAGGAAAAAATCATATCGCTTTCTGGTCTCTCGATCAGAACGGTATGCTGTACAAACGGATGGGCGTGTTCGAGAGCTTCGAAAAGCCAAAGTACGTGACAGCGATCTCGTTCACACAGACGGGTGACGTGGTGACCGGTGATTCCAGTGGCAATTTAGCCGTGTGGAAGCGAGGAACCAACGTAATAAGCCGTTTCCTGAAGAAAGTACACGAAGGACCCGTGTTTACGATTTGCGCACTACGGAATGGAGGCTTTGTAACAGGCGGTAAGGATGGGTTACTTCTTCTGTTCGATGATGCCCTGCACATGAAGGCGGAACAGATCGTAGAAGCACACTTCGGTTCAGTGCGGGTGGTAGCGCAGGGCAAGGGTTCACAACTGCTGATCGGTACGACAAAGAATTGTATTCTGTCCGGGGACTTTACTCTTAGCCTTGTACCAATCGTGATGGGTCACACGGACATTCTATGGTCGTTGGCAACCCACCCACAGGTGGCTCAATTCGTTACCGGTGGGCGAGACCGGTTATTGCAGCTGTGGGACTCTCTGTCGCACTCGGTTGTGTGGAGCAAGGACATCGGTGAACCGATCCATTCAGTCCAGATATCCAATGCGGGTGATGTGATTGTGGCAGGAGGTGTCGGAGGCCGTTGGTCGGTGTTTGACATCGTGACACGGGAACTGTTGGCCACGTACACTGACGGACAGGAGGTGATACAGTGTATGCAATTTTCGCCCGACGGTAACCTGCTGGCAATCGGATCCAAAGACAACTGCATCTACATCTACCAGTGCACGAAGGTTGCGCACCGGTTTTCCAAGATTGGAAAATGCACAGTAAGTGGGGTCAAAACAAATTTCCTTTGCGTGTGTGCAATTTCTAACCGTGCATGCTCGTCTTTGCAGGGTCATTCTAGTTTCATATCACATCTCGATTGGTCAAAGGACAGTCAAGTGTTGCGATCGAACTCAGGCGACTATGAAATATTATATTGTGAGTTTCAAGTTGATGATGTTATTTAGTTCGTATTATTGTTAATTTTCGGTTCCTCCATCTACAGGGAATCCCACGCTTTGCCGTCAAATCACGACCCAAAGCACGGTAAAGAACCTAGAATGGGCCACCCAGAACTGCTCGGTAAGCTTTGAAACGATTGGCATTTGGCCGGAGAACTTTGACGGCACGGATATCAACAGTGTGTGTAAGGATGGTGAGGAGCAATTCCTGGTTTGTGCCGATGATTTCGGCAAAATTCGTCTGTTTAGTTTCCCAGCATCGCAGCCAAAGGTAAGGGCCGAGATCATGCTTATTGACTAGAGAGAAAAAAAAATACAGTTCACTTGTTTTTTGTGCCTCTTTTCCAGTCGCTATCGCATAGTTACAGGGGACACAGCAGCCATGTAACATCGGTGCAGTTTATGCACGATGGCGTTCGTCTTCTTTCGGCCGGAGGTTTGGACACTAGCGTACTGCAATGGAGAGTAGTGTAGGCTGCCAACAACAAAAGTGAGAAAGGGGTTTCCATTCCACAAAGATTCACAAAGCATTTTCATTTCGCTTCCAATTCTGCCGTCCGGCTGTCCGTCCTTCCCTTTGGCATACATTTTTCCCAAATTGGGACGGCCTGCCCAGGACAACAGAAGAACAAAGTTTATTTTATTTTATCTAGCATCGATACTAACTTATTATTTTATCACAATTACTGTTAAGCGTAAACCGGCGAATAAATTAATCGTTCTGAAAGACGTTGTCTCCACGCGCGTTTTGCTATAAACGACCATTTTAAATCCGGTAAAATAACAAAATAACCATTCATGTGCGTGAAGAAATCTCACCCATTTTCTCCCTAACGCTCTGTCGCACTGAATTGGAATTCGGATTCCACATTTGTGGTTGCAGATTTGTGTAGACTATTAGGGTTAGATTAAATCACATTTTCCTTTCCTACAATATGACGTTCTTCGTCATAATTTTGATTGTACGTTGATTAATTTATAAATATTTTTCGATTGAAGATGAAACCGGAAAAGCAATAAAACTGCTCGACGCTTTATGTGTCAACAGGGCTATCCGGATTATTCGGGTTTTCACATGCACGTAGTCCTCGATATATCAGTACCTGATACACGAGAATTCGGAGTTCTGTTCCATATTTCGTAGGTTTTGAGTAAATTGTATCCATTTCACATAGTGTATTGTATTTGCAAAGCAACAAAGTTAAGCTGTCAAATCCATACATTTTCAGTACAAATGTTGCCCTCAACAACATTACACCAATGCCGTAGTTGCTAAATGCTTAAATAATTGGCATTTTTGAACGAATATATTAAAATCGATGAAAACAAAAATGTGGACATTAAATGCCATCAACTCCAGCAAACTACACAACATTTAAAATTATTTTGGCTGAAAATCGTGAACGTAGAATAATAGTGTATTTCGGGAACTACCTGTAGATGCCACGGAAAATCGGGTATGGCTTGCGTTGCTCAATCTGCTCCGTATTGGTGTCGGGCAACTGCTCGAAAGGCTGTACTTCCGCTTTCGTCTCCGGTGAGATCAGACGTGTGTCGCGTTCGCTGCGTAATAAAATTGTGGTTAAGGCAGGGAAAAGCATTAATTTAGTTGTAGAAAGTGTTTAATTGCAGACTATTGGAAAGTTCGAAAAAGAAAGTGAAGAAATTGTGATTCTTTTTAAAAATGTATTACCATTTTTCGGGGCGTTAGCTCGATGGTCGGCATTTTATGACCCGAGTAGGCTTGGCGTGGTTTCCCCTCTCTGTAGATGGTGGCGGATGCGCTGGTGTGGCTAGGGGAAAGATTTTCAAATTGAACTTTTTTTTATTGTTAACCCGAGTGGTCAACATGCAAGTGCGGTCCGCGATTCGTGAAAATCGGATAATTTTTCGATGTTTCTGTAGCCATGAAGCGTGGCTTGTGTTTTACACTCAAAATTGCTTGTTGAATTCTCGGAAGTGTGCTCCGCAGGTAGCATTATGGAAGCTTGAAACGCTAGCGGCTTGGGAGGGTCGATGGTACATCATTATTCTCTCCGTAGAATGTATAAGGATTCATCATTTTGTGTCGAGATCTGAGGTGTGCCTTCCGAGTGATGTTTCGCAGTATATTCTTGTGAGTTTGCTATTTTTATGGTCAAATCACAGGAGTATACTGTGAGATATTGCCGGTGTGTTCTCGGTCATCGAGAAAAAAAGGCGGGGTGATAAATGCTGCTGTCCGCCATGTGCTTGTAGGAATCGGGCACAGTATATGCGCGCGATGTGTGTGTATGCGTGTGGCATCTCAATTTTCCCATGTTCTGCTCTGGGCGTGCAGTACCGTGAAACGGAAAAGGTAACTATTGTACATGTGTATGTATGTGTGTGTGTGTGGGTACGCGCCATAACCACAAAAATGTGTGTCGCCCGTGTGGCAGAAGAAGAAAACGTCCAGCGGTACTTGTGGTTTGGTGGCATGATTTCTTCTGTTCTAATAATGGTGTGTTTTGCCGGTCAAGTTTTCAATGATGAGAAACATAAGAGCCAATCCCATGAGCTTATTTAACGATGATAAAAAACCTTTATCCAATATACTGAGGAATATTTGCCGGCATTCATGTAGAACATGTGCAAAATTGCGCGCGTCCCTAGAGCGACTAGAGCCTAGACGAACATGAACTAACCTCACTTTTTTACTTTCATTCGCAGAAAAGATTGGCCTTTTGTATGGTTCCACTTAATTAATGCGGCATACAATTTGTACGACAACAATGGTATGTATCTGGGAAGGTACCGTTCGAAGGAAACACCATGTGTTCCGCTGAGCGCGTGGTTCAAGCACTGGTTGTTATGCAACGATTATGTGAAAAAAATTCTGATGATTGAATAAATAAAGCTTAGCATTCTAATTCATATTTCACTTGCAATATTTGTTCTTCGTTATGTATCCGAAAGTACAGGTTTATTAGTTATTATGCGCTGTCAGGTTACGATACAATTAAACGATATGGCCCCAACTCGTGCTTTTCCTGAAATAGTTTCGACAAAAAACCGACCAAAGCGATTGTTTCGATATTATGAAATTATTAAACCAAATCGATGATATGCTTCTGAGAACAGTACGTAGACATCGATTGACACAGCTTAACAGCGCGTGTAAAACAATCATTTCGCTTTAAGAGCTTTTAACGGAATATTTGTTCTTTGAAAGCGTGGCGAAATGGCAAAAGCCCTCCCGCTCTGGATGCTTTTCGCCTCGAGCACACTCACGCTTGACATCAGTTTCGTTAAAAAAGATGTCCGACTTTTGACGTTTTCGTTGCCACCTGACGTGTTTCGTTAAAACTGGATCAACGTACAAAGTCGTTGATATGTAAACAAAAGGAAAAATCAGGATTCGGGTGGGTGGCAAAGTAAAAGCCCTTAGGTGGAAAACCTACCAGCTGTTTCGGAAGGAATGGAGTAGTGGCTCCCGAATGCAACAGTTATATCGATAAGGGACAGTGTGTGTGTTGAAAGAGTGGAGCGTAATCTCTTCGCCCGCCAGTAAAGTCATGTTTTCCGTCTTTAAGAAGCTTGCGAACAAAAACGATGGCCCGACCGTGTCGATTCCTGAGTCTGTGGGACAGACAATGTCGGATTCGCTTAAGAAGCGATTTTCCCGTGGTGTTCAGTACAACAGTACGTAACAACCAAACAGTCAGCTTTTCTGCTTATCACCTCGTGACCTAAGATTGATTATTGTATTTCTCCCAATATTCTCCCAGTGAAAGTTGTGATCAAAGGTGATCGGAATGTAGGCAAATCTTGTCTGCTGGAGCGATTGCAGGGCAAAGCGTTCATCGAGCAGTACACTCCGACAGAGCAGATCCAGGTCGCCAGTATCCAGTGGTCGTTCAAAGCGACGGACGACGTGGTAAAGGTGGAAGTTTGGGATGTGGTGGATCGTGGGAAATCGAAGCAGAAAAGCACCAACCTGAAGCTGACCACAGCTGGGTCAGGTGCGGAACCCGACATTCCCGTACTGGACGCAGAGTTTCTGGACGTGTACAAGGGCACCCATTGCGTGGTGATGGTAATGGACATTACGAAAGCGTGGACGTTCGATTACGTCTGCCGGGAGCTGCCCAAGGTGCCATCCGACATTCCGGTGCTGCTGCTGGGCAACCACTGTGATATGGGCCACCATCGGGTGATTACGTCGGAGCAGGTGCATGGATTCGTGGAGGCGGCAAGTCAGGAGCGTAACGCGGAGATCGTGTACGGGGATAGCTCGATGCGCAATGGGTTCGGGTTGCGGTTGCTGCATAAGTTCTTTGGCATTCCTTTCCTTTACCTACAGAAGAGTGCACTGGAAGCGTCGCTTAGGAAAAACGCACAGGATCTCGATATCTGTCGATTGGAGATTGATGAGTATCAGGTAAGCGCATAGCGACCTCATTTAAAATGTACCTTTTTGGTGATTTTGTCATTTTTTTGTGTTTCAGAAATCAGACGATTCAGACTATGGACGCTTTCTTGATAATCTTATCAGCAAAAAGAAGGCACGTGACAACACCGTCAACCCTACCAGCCCAACCGTGCCGTCCGTTATTCGGCCAACGAAGAGTATTATCCTCGGCGGTGGACATCCAATCATCGTTCCCGATCGGAACTCACATCTGGCGGTTGCATCAACGACGGCCGTTAACACATCAAAGCTCAATGCGACACAGCGACAACAGGAGAAAACACCGGCACGCAGCGCAACAATGGCTACACTGTCGTCCGATATGGGTTTCGGCAAGATCGACAATGTGGATGAGTTTTGTCCTGATGGAGGTGTGCTAGACAAGTCGTTCCTGGAGGATACGGTAGACATGGCGGGGCGTCAAACGGCGGCACAACCACCGGTCGAAAGCGACGAAGACGAGGACGATCGTCACAATCCTCTCGTGTCGAGATTCGATGAGGAGGATCCTGGTGGGATTGATCCGTCAAATGAATCTGCGAACGAACCAAGGTCAGCGAGTAGCGGTGGCAGCATGATAAGGAATCCTCTACGAAGCGAACCAGAACGCTCATCACCACCGGTGGTTCGTATGTCAGCCGATCAATACACCGAGTTGGAAGATGGTGAGGGCGAGCGGAAGCTTTCCTTGTCTAGTGTAGAGCTGGAAGTGGGACGCATCACGCCCGGGGTGAAGGAAAAGCTGAACCTTAACTATGAAGGCTGGTCGATGATCGATACTAAAGAGCGACGGTCGCCGGAAGGTGGCGAGGATGTCGTTTCCACCTCGTCTGTTACACGATCAAAGAGTTCGTCGGAGAAAAAGGTACGATATGTCGCGTTCAAGCACTGACAGGAATGAGTATCTAATCAATGTCCTTCATTTTGTTCCCTTTTAAAGTCTAAGGATAAAGAGAAAAAGCACAAGAAGAAAAAATCGAGCAAAGAGAAGGACGATGGAGGAGGGGGAGGGCGCAGCGGCGACGGGAAGCATCATCGGAGCAGTAAACGCAAGAGCCACGTCGATGAGTTCCTGAAGGAAATGCAATCGAATGCTGCGTACGACGGCGATGGTGGTGCTGCAGTGGACGATGCATATGAAGCGCTCTGAGATTACTGGAACTGCCCATTTTATCCCCTTCTCTTCCCCCCCCCCCCCCCCATACTTTTGCTGTTGTTTGACCGTCAATCCCAGAGGACACCGACAGTTTCCTTTTGCGAATTTATAACTCTTATATTCCACTCGATAATTGTTAAGCTTCTCTTATTAACACTAATCTGTCCCGCGGCAGGAGCTGCTGCAGCAGCTTGCTGTTTGCTGCCGATGCAGAAAAGTGGCAAACGCTAGCAGAGAGGGATGAACTACAAAGTTTAATACAAAAATATATACATTATATCATGTTTTAACCAACAAAAAAAAAAAACAATGTGTTTAGTATTATAATGCAGGTGAGCCGAATTTATGGAGCAAAACACTTTAGATGTTTTTAGACGAAAGACCATTCCTACATACAACGGTTGTCAAGCAAATGAAGGATACACTTGTATATGCATCCCACGATCAATTTAAATGGCTACTTTGACCAAAAAGACACGGTTCTTCACTATTCGCAAGACGGCAAATTTGTTTCTCTATAATGGAATACGTAGCTATTTGTTTACCTTTTATTTCATACAATTAATGTGCGTCCTATTTCACTGCTTGTTTTAGCTAATGAAGCATCAATTCATCTTGTTTTACCCCTCCTGCATGAAATACCGCTCTATGTGTCTTTCGAAACATTTACTGAAAAGGCAATTGACAAAAGCAAATGAATCAACGACACAATTTAATTATATGACCACTCTTAGCAATGGTTCTAGGTTCCTGATGTGCTCTTGCGAATAGCAACTGACCAACAGTGGCCACAACGATATCCACAGTTCAATTTCCCTTCCGTTCAGCACTTGTTTTATGTACACGTGTGTGTGTGTGTGTGTGTGTGTGTGTGTGTGGTTCCGTAAAATATTACCACATCAAAGCTAGCGCTGCAACACACAGAAGAGCACAAATCTATCTATCTATCTCTCGAGTGTCTATGGCGATTTCCGAGTTGTCAATATACGGGGTTGGCTGCTAAATTGCCATCCTTGTTCAGGATGAACCGTTTTTTTTTATTTCAAGAATCAAATGCGAAAGAATGAAACGAAAAGAAGAGAAACACATCGAACCAAACATTCGAAGCTTCCGGCAGGGAGGATTAACTTTTTCTCACACTTCTTCGGCTTTGCTCTCGGTTTTGTTTCCTTCCTTTATGGTTTCCTTCGTACGGTTGTACAAGGCAGGCGATGAGGGTTGAAACTGAACGCGTGTTTTGAGCAATCCTTGTGAAAAAGGATCCGCTAGTAAGGGCAGCGCGGCGTCATCCTGTGAGAACGTTGAGCATGGACTTTCTCAAGGCAGCTTACGGTGAGGAATACGGTAACTTGAGCAGTCTACGAGCCGTTCGGAGTTATGGGAGATGTTGTGAAGTGTTGATAAAATTATTTGTTTTGAATTTTAATGTTTTTAATTACTTTAATGTGTGAAATAAACGCTAAAATAACCAGCATAAAAAGCTCCGTTTAATTCAAAATAACTTGACAATTTACAACATTTGATGGTAATTCTCGGTGACTCACTCCGTGCGTTACAGGGTTCAATGACTTTCTCTTTAAGTTATTGCTTTCTCCTACAATTTTTGAATTTATCACCTATCAGTCACTTTGGGTCCAACCGGAACGATTGCACTCGCTCAACGGTACTCCCTTCCGCGTTCCCACCGATCGCACGGAAGCATAAGCGTGTCCGAGCGAACGCCCCATCCCCCTTGGTAACAAGATCTCAATTATGATTTACCGAACAGAAAACAACCACTCCGATCCACACCGGATGGAAGCCTTTCTTTGCGCAAGAAAGGTAAGTAAGCAAGCTCACTTCAACCCCCTCGTGAAGAAGCTGAAGGCGTGTGGTCTGGCGCTAAACGAGACAGCGAACGGAGAAGCTTGCGGCAGAAGGGAGAAAACTCGGAACTTCGACCTTCAAAGGTGCGACGGCATTTTGCTGCTTTGGCCGTGTTTTACTTTCCCCCTTTACGCGCGATGCTCTACGTTCCGGACGAGTTGCCGGTGCGCAAAGTGTGGGAATTCAAGTCCCTTTTTTTCGGCTTCTGGTCTGGCTCCGCACGAAAGGGCGCCCCTTCTGGACGTAGGGCGAACGAGTAAGGAAAGTAAGGAGCGAGAAAGAATCGTTCTTTCCCAGTTTCGGCATTCGAGGTTCCCACCGAGCGCATAAGTGCGCATAAGGTTCCCCCTTTTTCCCACCGTGCACCGTATGCATGCGTGCGTGCGTGCTTGCGTATATGTGTGCGCTCCGGTTCTTTCGCTGGTTGCTTTAGATTGTTTACATCCTGTCGACGACGGTGACGACCAAGAGGGAGCCGGGTATGGCCCTTTTTCCCTCGACGTTTCGCTGAGTGTGTGCGTGCGTGTGTGTGATGGTTTATGGGTCAGCTGCTACTTCGATCGAGGAAGACCGAGAGAGAGAGAAAGAGAGAGAGAGAGAGAGAGAGAGAGAGAGTGAAAAAGAGGAAAAAAGGAGGTCCCGTCGCATGGCGTGGGAAAAGACCAACGAACCGAACCCACGTCTGGATCTCTGTGAGTGTTGTTGTTATTGTTGTTGAAGACTGCAACGTGCAAGTGACGGGAAGGGATGATTCTCGGGAGCGTTAGAACAAGAGCGCGATACACTCAGGGAAAGGTGGGGGAATTTGGTTAAATTGTTAATCATGATAATGTTTATAATGTGGCGTGGCGTTGCCCATGTGTGCTGTGACGGTGTCCCCGGTGGGAGAATGCGATCGGATGCGTGTTGTGTCCGATCTGGCTTTCGAGATCTGTTCCGGCATTCTCGTCTCGAATGCCGCCGGTGTCGGAGTCTGGTGCGGGAGCTAGACCTGCTAAAGGAACGGTATCGCAAGAGTGATGCAAAAAGTTGCACACAATCGTTGTAAAGTGATGCTGAAAGCAGCGTGAAAGTGTGTTACAATAGTAAACTGTAAAACAAACCAAAACCAGTGAAAAGGAAAGATAAAAAAATAGTACAGTGATAAAATGGCAAATCCAAGTAAGCTGAACCCGCACGGTCGGCAAGACGAATACGCATCGGAGAGCTATTTGCGCAGGATAAAGGCGGAAATTCGGAAGGTAATGCATAGTGAAGGTGTATGGAAGCGAAAGCATGCTTGAATGGTGAAAGTGATTATTTAACTAAAAATGGCATAAGCTGGATAAGTTGTTTGAAAATTTCATTGTTCAACGATATGATTTAATTAATGTTAAGTGATCGAATATAAGTGATTGTGTACAATGTGCATATAAATTTTAATTCAATTTGCATCTATGTACATGAGGATAATGTACATTCAAATTTGCGAAGAACTTGTTGATAATATAAAGTGGCCTTATTAACTACGTTGTATTCGTGTGATTCTGTGAGCACTGTATTTGTGTGAAGTGAAATGCAATCGTTTTGTGAAATTAAAAAAAATATATTGCTGAAACTTAAGAGCTTAAGGCGTTTCAGAACAACATGGATTTTTAAAACTTCAAAAAATGGGCAAAGTTACTCGGAGATAAATTTTTATCGTTAAGATACGAGTCAAGTGTCCTAGTATCAGGAGGTGTAATGGATAGAATCTCCCTCTCCTGTATAGGCTGGACGTAGTTAAATTCTCATCCGGACGTACGTCCAGCTACGTGGAAAAATTAATTCTCATAAGCTTGTACAAGGCCGGCATGACCGCGTAGGTCATTTACGCCAAGAAAAAAAGATACGACACAAGTATAAAGTCAAGTGATGTGTAAGGCATAACAAACAACAACATACCTATCATGACTTCAAATCTCGAATAGATCCGAGACCCGGTTATGCACGAGTGCAACTATCCTTCGATTATCTAATGGAGCCGATTCGATTAGTTAGCTAAAGAAGTCCTTGACTAACTACGGTTGCCTTGCTATAATCGTTGTTTTATAATGTAACGCATCATTACAAAGGAATATGATGAATATGATGGAAAAGGGAACATTTTGAAATGTCTTGTAAATAGATCAATATACAAAAAAAAAACTATATATAACTAAAACAGTCCAAACAAGGCTGTTTTGTATGCTTTGTACAGAATTTTTTAAAATAAATTCAATTCTTCCTTCTCTTTTTGCAGACAAATAAACCCATAATGGAGAAGAAACGACGTGCTCGTATCAACAACTATCTGAACGATCTCAAGAGCTTACTATTGGACGCGATGAAGAAGGACGTAAGTATTGATCGTTCTGCTTGCATCGGCTCCTATCGATTGCACTACAACTCGTTCCATCTTCCACAAACAGCCCGTCCGTCACTCTAAACTGGAGAAAGCAGACATCCTCGACCTTACCGTGAAACATCTGCAGGACGTTGAGCGGCGCCGACTCAACGTGGCAATGGCCGTTGACCCGACGGTCCCTGAAAAGTTCGCCAACGGTTACCGTGAATGTATCGACGAGATTGGCAAGTACTTCGATTCGCTGGGCTCGATAGACGCAGGATTGAAGGCACGCGTTCGGAAGCACCTTGAAAGCAGTCTCACCTTTCAGCCGGGCAAACCGTTCCCGGCTGGAGCGATGGCCGGAGTGGGCGGTATGCCGTTTGGGTCGTTTGCCGGCGTTCCAATGCAATCGCCAGATGACATCAACAACAATAGCAGCAGCAGCAACAGCAACAATGGACTGCTAAATCGTACCTTTGCCAACAACCTGTCGCTCATGTTCCCGGGAGGGATTCCATTTCCCACGGGCGATACGTCCACGATTCCATTCCATCCGTTTCCTTTCTTTGGACCGCTGCGCGGTACGACATTGCCACACCCATCCTTTCTTGGTCACAGCCAAGACCCACCGAGCAGTGTCCATCGGCCGACGGAAAAAGATTTGTCGGACCGACCGCCGAGCGCTCTAACTGTACCCAGTCCACCGGCAAGTCCTACAGACGGCGATGGTGTAGACGATGGCACCGTAACGACCCTTAGAACTCCGCTGGGAAAAACCGGCACACAGGCCGATCACAATATGGAGCGACTGTTGTCCATCTTTCCCACTCCCCCCTCGCCGGAAGAGCAACCGAGCCGGAGTCGGCTGGGGAAGTTGGGCCACCATTTCAACAGCTCACCTTTCGTGCCCATGGTCCGTACCCGCTCGAAAGTTGTCGAGGAAGACGTCAGTATGGAGAAGGAGGTGGATGAGGAAGAGGAGGAAGAGGAGAAGGCGAGCGTGAAACAAGGAGAAAGCAGTCAAAGCCAAGAGCGAAAGGATTCCGTCGATGGGGGAAAGGATAATCCGAACGGTGAAATGTGGCGACCTTGGTGAAAGGTGTGCTGCCGACGGCGTAACCAATTTTCGACACGGTTTCTCGTCGATCGAATTTCAACCCGAGAGCTTTAAGACAACGCATTGACGAATGCTTTAACTATACCAGTAAGACGAGCTTTAAGTAAGAAGAAAAGAGTAGCGTTAAGAGTACACATACAGTTTATTTTCGCAACATTACAGACACGGGAGGCATTATCTGCGAATTGTACCGATTAAATATACCATTGTGATATGATGATGTGGACGACAATACAGTTTAAATGAATCAAAAACAAATGCTTTCTAGTTTTGAAGATAAGTTTTACTGCTGCCGTTTGTGTTTGTGGTTTTCAATAGTAAATTAACGGTTTAAAATTGTAGATTCCTATCAGAAAATTAAATTCTTTCAGGTGCTCTGTCAATACTTAATGGAATAGAAAACATGATAATGGCATACCTTCAGGCGCAGTGTTGTTTGGTGATTGTCTAACGGTAATAGCCCCAACTCAACTTGTCCGCTAGGGGCTCCGACAGCATACTTTGCATCTAGATGAAACAAAATCTGTTATCAAATCGAATGCAATCAGAAGTGCTTGATTTTTCCTATTTTATTTTCTTCTGATTTGGACTGTTTTTTGAGACACAAATATAACTTCAGTATGCAATCCGCATGACATGAAACATCTCAAAATACCTCTATCTCCGTATGCATACAAAAAAGCTAAAGAGCCTAAATGTATGCACTGTATGCCGTCGTTTCACACTACAACTCAATTGTGCATCACATTACAGTGGAAAATCACTCCGACCAAACGAACGCCACAGCTGGAAAACCGCATGGCATAATTTTATGCCTTGCTTTTTCACGGCCTATTGGGACGGTGCTGACTGCAACGGCTTGCTCGACAGTACACGTATGTGTTTGCTCGATGACAATATTGTTACTATTAATTACGATAACATTTATCGCCGTTTTCAGTCCTCAGAGGAGAGAACGGCCGATGAGGGACGTACGTGGGTGTACGAGGTGTGGCCATGTGCGAAAGAGATAAAACAAAGATAAAGTGAACGATATTAATTATATTAATTAAATATTTAATGTCCCTTACCTCCGTCGGCCGGAATCGAAAAGTCTCGGCCACTCAACCACAACACCGCCACCGTTTTCACCGGTGACCGGGCGATCGGATCGGGGCGAGAGGTAAATAGTAAAACATTGACATTATAATCGAGCCGGGAATGAGTTAAATTTAAAATGGGACAACCGTACAACAACAATGCGGTTGGTGGAAGGAGTGAAGCAGTGAAAAACCCCCGTAAGGGAAATGCATAAAATAATCTAAACGGAAACGGAACTCCGTTCAATCCGTTCGATCGTTCCGCTTCAGTTCGGTTTGGGTTTGGGAGACGGGCTGAATGTCATCGGCGGGAAAACACTGTTTAATTTTTTGTCTCTATCAATAGCTCTGTATTTTTTTGTTTGCGTTTTACACTCCATGATCGGTATTTAAAACATGCCGGAAGTGCGGGCGGTGCGAGAATAAATTTTAAAACAATCTTTATCACGGAAGCGATGACGCGTAGAGTGAAGAGGAAGGGAGCAATTTTCCACCTCATTTATGGTTGAGAGTACTGATGATTTAATGCATGGGCCGGGGTGGGACGAATGGGTCGACTTTTACTAATAATCTGGTTCCCCTTTTTTTTGCTCTTAACCGTTCATCGGTGATGAACGCAAACCGTTACAGTACTACGATCCATTAACCTGGACGATCAAGGGATGGGTGGATGAGTGGGAGGGAAAAGATCAGAGACCAGGACCAATGTTTCCGGACCGGGGTCAACGGTGTGTGCTCGGTCAAAAATGGTCAATGCCGAGAGGGGGTCAAAACCGTCCTAGCGTACCACAATTGAATATTGTGGTTTTCTATTTAAAAGAGTTCACTACGCGGACAATTACTACGGGGGACACCGAGGAGGGAAATATTTTAAATTTCCTACCTTTGTACAGCATTCCACGCGTTGCGGGAATCGGGTTTTTCCCTGAAGCGACGTCTCTGAAAGCGACGAAGCGAAATAACACATGTCCACACATGGCATGGACACGCTTCTTCTACGGTCGAGCGATTAAACGGTCGTTGGTTGGTGCCGGTCTTGTCCATGCTGCTGCTGATGACGATGATCCTCCGGTGTTCCGACACGACAAAAGCCACTTGAAGTGTGTGACAAGTGGCGGTTCTTAAAAGAGGAGTCTTCATTTCACGTCCCTTTTTTCGGGGACGGAAAAACTCTGCCCAAGGACGATGGGAAGTTATTTTTCAAAATACTTCGTTTCCACTGCTCTGCTGAATGTTTGATTGTTTTGGAGCCGGAGATTTTCCTCCACTCCAAACCGTCTTTGCCCGGCTCTGGGAAAGTTTGCCCTGACCAGGTCTCCTCAAATGCTCGGTTCACGGTGTATTATTTGTGAATCGAGCCGTCAAAAAGGATTGCTATTTTACCACAGGGGAGAGCAATCGAGACCGGCAAATCCGAAGGAAGTAAGAGTTGGAAAGAATAAAACATCATGCCAACATACCCGCTCACACATACACATAAACAAGTGCTGTACCAAATAAAGCAAGCGTCAAAAGGGACGGAAACCATTATTTAACCTTCATCCGCATTTCTTCAGCGGGCAGCAAGTTTCGACTGGCACGAGGGCTACGTGCCACGTGAGTTTTATTTTTGGGAATGAGGAAGGGGTAATGGAGGTCCCCATCAAGCCCCGGATGGTGAGATGGTTAATCTTTCACTCACTTTGAACGGGGTCACCGATTTTCTGCAACTATTTCTGGCAGCCGCTTGAAGTCAAAATAAAAGCTCGGTTAACAGATGGGGTCAGGCGTTATGGGCACTGGGGACACGGTGGTACAGCTTGAATTGGTTTTTCTTCACCCTTGTTCATCGTTGCCTTTCCACTGGATGCATACTTTATTATATATTTATTCACATATAATACACAGCAAACCAAGGGGCCTGCAACAAGTGGTTCCGGTTCGTTTCGGTGCGGTTTGTAGCAGGATTTTCATTGTCATTAATCGAGGGTGGGAGAGAGCCGGAGATAAAAAGTGATTCATGGAATGGAGAAAATCATAACAGGCTGAAGGATTGCAGCCATAAGGAAATTAATACAATAAGGAGCAATTAAATCTGTACGAGATTGATTTGCGTTTGAAGTAAATGAGAATGCTGCAGTGCTACTTTAATGTTGCATACATTTGGGCGTCTAAATCTAAATCGAGCTGCTAAGGCGGCTGCTATCCGACGGAGAGAGGTATTTAAGGGTTAATGTTATAATTTGTATGACATGTTTTGGCCTTATCTTGCCCTCATTTTCCTTATTTTCCGACCATGCTTAAGTGCGTATCCTTCCTAAAACGATTTCCGAAATTTATGCAAGTTAAACACATCAAAGAACGGGCTCAAGCATGTCACTATTTTTCATTCTGTTTGATTATTTCCTTCTGTGACTTGAAGAGCTCGAATAAAAAAACTAATCCCCATCGAATCGAATCGAAAATTTCAAATCAACTCGTGAATTGGAAAACACAACAGCTTTTGAAGAAAATTGTTCATCTGTATGGCCGGGGGTAAAGAAGGTAAAGAAAAATCATTAAAATCAAATTTCTTACTAATCACTAACAGAAGACCACAGCACAAGCCTACACCCTCACCCCTTGCTGACCAATAACAGGTGTGTGTGTTATGATTGTCAACAGCTTCTGTTCTTTTTTCTGTTTCGGGTGGAGCCACAACCAAGATAAAACGAATCATATACTAGACAGGTCGAACAAAAGCCTCTAAAACGGCATTCGAAAAACAGTCGCAAACAAACAACAAGAAAGAAAAAACGGTTGAAACGATGAACTGGACTTCTTAAATAACGAAACTCGTAGCACAAAAACTATAACTAAATAAAAATGAAGAAAAAAAACACCAGATCAAAAATCCTATAAAAGGATAACAAAATTCCCGAGCGCATTAAAAAGAAACCGTCGCTTGCTATGCCAAAATTGCGCCTGTGTGTATGTAATAACACTGCCTCTACGGCAACTATTTCCCCTACCCTTTGAGTGGTGTGTGGTCTATCGTGAAGAAAAACTCGATTTTCGCGAGTCGATCAGCGAACGCCAGCGCACAAAAATGAGAATAAAGAATGAATAAATAAATAGCATAAATATTATATCAGTTGATGATCAACGGTTTGCTTGCTGCGAGCGGCCGTTGGTGGTGTGTGCTGCTTTCGCTTGTGTCCCTATGTACGTCTTGCTCCTTTTGAGTTGTTTTGCGTTTTTAATTTAGATGATCCGACTTTCTTTTTTTCGCACCCACCCTTCTCTGTGGCCCCTTTACCGTTGCATTTATATTCCCTTCGTACGATGGAGCGTGTTTGCCGCACTGCCAGTGGTCACAGACAGTGCTTATGCTAACTGTTTCTGTTGCCATTCGTCCGTTGTTGCGCAAAGTGGTGAGATGCATTGTGTGAGTTTGCTGTCCCGCTTTCGCTTTGGACATTATATAGCATGACTTCTAACCAACTACATTTCACTTTTCTTATCAGCGCGCACATACACGAGGCGTCCCGCAAAGCGAAGGAATAAAAAAAAATGGCAACGGTTCTTATTTAGCAAAACAAGAAACATGGAGTAAAAAAACACAACCCACCCCTCCCATGCTCACTAACTTGTGCAATAGCTCATCATGCAAGGTGGACAGGAGAGCATATGCAACATACAGTCCAGCATGCATACAGTCTCACACGCGCCGAGAGTCCGCGCAAACCCCCCACCCCCCGGAACGTCCTTTCGCAAAGGTCCGTCCACCACAGACGATGATCGTCGACACTCGTTCCATCACTTACCGTCACATGCTGGGATGGGAAGTGGGGAAGGGAAAAGCGCAAACAAAGGGGAGAAGGGCACACTGTCAAGTGACGATGTACATGGTTAAAAGCCAAAAAGTATCCAACACTTACTACTTTATATGTTAACTCGTACCGGCTCGTACGTACGTGTACATCGTCGTCGTCGTCGTCGTCGTCGTCGTCATCATCGTCGTCGTCGGACTTGTAGTCGTCATCATCGTCCCTGGCACAGGACATCTATCTGGCGCACCGGTGGAAGAAGCGAGATAGTACTAGATTGCACACAAAAGCAAATGGGCGAGAAAAAGCGCTCATATGCGCTTCTATTCGATTTAGATTTTTCCAACCGTCCCCCTTCCAAACTGCCCCATCTATATTTGCGGTGCAAGCGAGACGGCATGATGATGCAGCATCTCTACACACCCCAACACCCCACAGCATCAACGCGATCAAAATACAAACACACACATATGCACAGAGTAAGCTAACGCTATGCGCTAAATAAAATAATAACAAACAAAACTATTGCTTTTTTAAATTATATTTTTTCATCGTTCGGTTCTTCGCTTTATCGTGCCTCTGTCCGTGGTAGATGGATTTCTCGTCGCCTCTCTTGGCCGCCATCGGACAACGAGCTCATTGGAGTGTGTGTGTGTTTTCCGGGCATTTTTTCTCCCCCGATATGACTATGGTGACGATCGAGGAACGGTCGAAGTGCAGACCCAATATATGACCGTTTGTGAGAAACACCACTCACTGCCCACATCTTTGCAAGAAAAATGCCTGCCCTCATCAACCACCCACCAACCCACCAATCCACCCACCTGCCATACATACATAATACAAATATGAGTGCACAGTGTTTTATTCCATTTTCCGTGTTGTGCTTTGCCCAGTAGCTTCGCGGGAGGGCATTTTCCTTTTTGCTGCAGCTCGGGCCCAGGATCCAGGACCAGAACTAGTGCCCGGGTCTGTCGATTGGTCAATATAATGGGGTGGTAAGGTGGGCGGGAAAGGGCAGCGTGGATTTTTTGTTCTCCTATGAGATTCCTTTTTAGTTTTTCCCTTTCGAGCGGTTGGATCGCGAACGCACACAATAAACCATAGGGGGGGGAAAAAGCACCGGGAAAACCGTCGGCCGGACGTCGATTGGTTCAAGGCGCGTTTTTTCTTTTTTCGGGTGAAGTGTTTTATCCCTCCGCCCCCCCACCGCCCTCCGGAGCTCGAAATGTGAGGTAGAAGGAGTGAAAAAAGGATACAGGAATATCGATGAAGAGTAAGAGAATGAGAGGGAGAGAGAATGAGATAGAGAAAGATGCGTGTGTTTGTGTGTGGGAGATCGGCTTTTTCCACCGCGGAGATGCAGATTTTTTTTTCGGTGTGTATGGGAGCCGTTCGGGAAATTGACGCACATTTCGCGCCAGGAGCTGGTCAGTTGCGGGGCCCAAGATTTTTTTCTCTCAATGCAAATATTCGTGCTTTGGCTGAATTGCATATGAGTATGTGTGTGTGTATGTGTGCATCTGCAGAGAGTTTCCCCCTGTTTTCCATCCATCCTCTACGCAAAAAAATGCCCTATGCGTACTGTAACGGACACAGGAAGTGGAGTCTTTGGAAAGAATTTAACAGTTTTTACGTACGGAAGAGAAGGGGGTTTATTTCGCCCAGGATCAACCAAACGGGACAAACGAACGCATTCGGTTTGGGTGTGTGTGTCCTGGTATGTGTTCGCTTTCAACGACCCTTCCCTTACCATGCATGATCGTGAAGCTTTCAAGTGGTTTCGAAGAAAAACGATTGAAACAAACGCCTGGTTAGATTTGTTTCTCGTTCTTTTTCTCGTCCTGCATCCTGTTCCTTTGGTTCTTGTACATATTCGGCACACACACACACACACATAGACGGACACATGGTCAACTGACTAGGCTGACCCGACACGCACATAGTTTTTTCTTCACAGTGTGCCATGCATTCAGCATCTTTTTTTTTTGCCTGTTGTTAATCCCATTGTGCAGCCTACTTCGTCCATTTTTCTCTCACTCTTCGCATCGTCCCTATGCGTTACGATGCGTCGTTGCAGGCTTTTCGTCGAAGTGTTTGTTTTTCTTCCTTTTTTTCTGTTTGGCCCTCCATTTGTGTGTGTATGTGTGTGTGTGTGCACCATTTCTTTTCTCTCCTCCCGAAGGGCGGTTGTGCTAGATTGTTTTGTTTTGTTTTTTCACTTTCTCGCTTTCGCCGTTGCATTTTGTTTTGCTCCCATTGTGTGATTGCTTTTTTGCCAACATGGTTTTTCTCTCGTCCTCTCGTCCTACCGTCCATCTTTTATACCTTTTTTGTCATGTTGTATTATCTCTTTCGGTTGTAGTTGTTTAACGTTGTGCGTTGCGTTTTTTCTGTTTTCTTTCTTTTGTATCCTTTACCGTTTGCACTTCCTTGTTTTCCTCCTTTTGATATGTACATGTGTGTTTACTTGTTTTTTTGTGTGTTTTCCATTGTATTATTTTTTCGCTTTCTCCTCACAATCGTTTCAATTTTCCTTCCCCCTCTTTTCCTGTGGTTTGTAGGATTAGTTTTTTTACCCCTTTCTTGATGTGATTGCATCACCCGGTGTACACCACCGTACGCGATCAGCGATTCGTGTTTTCTTTGGGATTTTTCACGGGCGGGGGCTATAATAACGACGACGACGATGAACCACCAGCACTAGCAACACTAGCAGCAACAGCAGTACACAACACGCCTTTTATTGCGCCGTGTCAGTAGGAGGCTGCAAAATGCTACCATCCCCAACACCTCCATCCATCCCTCTCCCCTTCACATTCTTCGCCTTCTCCCTCTCCCCTTGCCTACCCCTCCTCCCAGGGACATGTTGTTAGTTTTTAGAACCGGACTTTAGTTTTCTTCTTTTTGTTTGGTCAATTTTCATCAGCCTCCTACACTGGGGTTTTTGTAGTTGTTGTTTTGGCTTTTGGAGTGCGTTTAATGGTTTGCCATTGAGTGAACGGGAGCACAAGAGATGCAGCAGCGCAAATGGACGGCCCAACCCAACACATTCACTTGCGCGTTTGATCCGCCGTTCGCTTTTCTTTTTTCCTTGCTGTATTGCAGCGGGAAAAGGTTTGTTTTTGTCAAAAGGCTTTCGCACGCATTTACTTGCTGGTTTTGTTTGTACGGGCTGGAAGTTTTCTTGTTTTCGAACACGATTCCCCGGTGAAACGTTCGCGAGATTGCGAGTAGAGGGGAAGCCTGCTACCTTTTTGGTACCCTGGTACAGCCCAGCCGGTCGGGAGCAACTGTAAAAGAGCAGGGAACCAGGGAAACCCCTAGAACCAATCTCGATGTGCCAGTGCGTGGTATGCGTGAGAGAGCAATGTGTCTTGCTTTTTTTGTCTTCAACTCTTCACAAACCTTATTCGTCTTTTACTGCCGAGGGCCAGTTAACATAAAGCTTGCATACATAAAACGCGCACACAAACACTTGCGGTAGCAATATAAGGGAAGTGGCGCACTCTCTCCTGATGGGATGGAACATTTGGGTGAAAAATCAAAATCTCAATTAGAAATATGAAATGGCCACTCAGCCATTTGCGTTCCACTGCTACTGGTTAGGCTAACCTCCTGGCGAACAACAAAACATGCCTGCAGCAGGATAGGTGTATCTCATCGTATATTCCATTATTATGGACATAAATTAAAAAAGTGCATTCAATATTTTTAAATTAATTTATGAAGCATCCCATTTCATCAAAGCACCAACGGTGCAGGAAGTGTACCGTTCTCGTTGGAAAGCGGTGGCTTAGTGCAATTCAAATAACGCCTGTATTTTTGTACACGTTTAGCTGCATCGGGAAGGTTTTCTCTTCTAGAGAAAGATTTGTACACATCAATTCAACATCAATTTGCATAGCTAAAGAGGATGCTTTATCTTCAATAATGTTCTTCCAGACAAGTCGCTGGAGTAAATTAACCCCAAAATCACACGAAAAGGAGCTGCTTTGGTAGATTTTATCAAATAAAAATTAAAATATTATCCCGCACACACTTCATTATCTCGAAAGGGTTCACCAGTTCACTCTAGCTAGAACTGTCGCTCATTTACGTAAACCCACACACCCACCGAGGTGATGATGATGATGTAAAAGGGATTCATTATAATTTGCAACAAGAAAGAACAAAAATAAAACACACACAGACCAGTGACGGAAAACAGCGAAATGAAATATTGAAACACTTACACTGTACCGGTCAGCCTGCGGGCAACACCATTTGAAGGACTTTTTCGTTCCTGTTCGTTCACACTAACGTTTGCAGAAGGGTTTGAAGGGAAATGACTAAATACGAGAAGATCAGAAACCCGTCAAAACGTCACATGAAACTCAGAAAGGACAAAGTAGCCATCGACCACCATAACCCACCGCAAGGCAAGCAATTCGACGCTGGTGCTGATTTTTGTTTTTTTTTTATTTCTTTTGGCATTATGAAACGCGAACATACCGGAAACAAGCGGGAAAAGCAGCATATTCCTTGGCTGCCGAAAACCGTGAACCATGCTTTTGTTTCCGTGCTTTGTCCCGCACCGAAATGGATCGAGAGCAGATGCTGACGGGGCCGGCGATGGTTAAAAATCATGAAATATGGAAATGATTTGCATACAAACTTAATTGAGGTTTAATTATAAAATTACATTCTATGCCCGGTGTGGTGCCCGGTTAGAAGGAGTATTTACAGCTTTTACTCCTTTAAATATAATTAAAACGAGTTTTAATCGTATTCAAATTTTATGCCACAATCGCCGTCGTGTGTCTGCGCCGGTGGAGGAAAGTATGTTTATGCTTTTTTTTGTTTTTGTTGGTTGGTTGCACTACTTCTAGACGGTAAAGGGGCCGGGGGGTTAGGCCACTGAGGTCCGGTCACAATTAAAAATATGGCATAGAAGAAGATGACGCTGGTTGGGATGATGTCCGTGAGTTGGACAAATGCTAATTTTGCATACATTTAGGCGTCGTGCTTCGTGGTTCCATGCTCAAGTTTTTCTCCACAGTATTTCACGATGGTTCTGAATAGTTTTGTCATCATAATTATTGTCTACTTTATACATTCATCTCGCAATGGAAACATCAATACCAAGAATTGACATTTATGAGACGTTTGATTTGGATGGGGCGGGAACGCCGGTATTGGTATGAACAACAAGAAACAGAATACAATTTGTATTTGTATCATTTGGCTCTTCTGCCTTATTTCTGTAGCAGTCAATCAAAACTAATCGCTTTTTATCTACAGCGAAACAGTTTGCAACAATTCTGACACAATCTACACAGCTCATTGTTGTAATGTTATTTCTCATTATTACTTACCATCGTTAACTGCATTCCCCTGCAGCCTGTTTGTATTAAAAACTGCACCTCGAACGCATGCAACGCCTCCGGCCAAAAGCGACACAGTGTGTTGCAAACAGAGCTGAAGTAACAATAGAACACAGTTGATGAAAATGGTTTTAGGATGTTGCAGTGCTACAGGAGTTCGTCACCGGAGGCAATGCACTAACTCATGTCACTAGCTCACTAGCGAACTTTTGTTGTTTCCTTCCACTTTTTTCTGCGTGTGCATGGGTGTGTGTTGCCTCTCTGTTCACAAGAATGCCTTTGTTGTTGGAGACTTTCCGGCCAGTCCTTCTTTTCTTCTTGGCCCAGCCTCCGGACGGGACGCTCGCTCGGCTCCATTATTTAAACACAATTAGAAACACAATATGGGAGTGCACATAGAGCCGCAAGAAATAAAATTAACAAAGGCCAATTGCACTTCAATCAAAAGGCGACCGTCATCATCATCCGCCGTTCCCGAGGGTTGTCCCGGTGTACATCCTTGGCCGACTGGTTTCCAGGGTCCACTTTTCCGCCCAGCCCGTCAGGACGAGGTTACGAGAGTTTTTCCTTCTCGCCAAAGACATCACTCACCAGAACTGAGCTATCTGTCGCAGCGGCGTCCCGGAAGCGATCTTTCGAAAAGGACCATCCTCTCGGTACTTTTTTTTTCTTCTTCTACAACTATGGACACTCTTCTTGTGATCCTGTCGAACCAAAGAACAGCCCTAAGAGCATCCGTTTGTTTCGAAGCATTTTTGTTTTCATTGTTGTGTTGTTCGTAGCTGCTTCACATGTTGGTCTCCGTCTTGTTAATAACACGTGTTTGTTTGCATAAATGTTTACCTTTATGTGTGTGTGTGTGTGCTCACTACTGACGGCGACTCACCTGAAAGTGTGACTTGGAAGTGTGCATTCTTGAGCCTTTTGTGTGACGACGGCATGTCAACACACTTCCTATCATCCTTCCCATTCGTGTAGAACAGGAAAGGGTTGCTCCCTATTGTTTGAGGCCGAATAAAGTCAAACAGAGCGCAGAAGGACCGGGAGGATATCGTAATAAGATTTGGAGAGGCTGCGATGCATCACGCTAACTTTGCAATTGCGCTTGACTTCATTCACTTTTTACAAGATTTCCGTACGATTGGATGGGCAAGCGCAATGAGGCAGGTGTTAAACAAACAATGACGGAAAGGCTAAACTGAAGCAGGAAAAGGGTTGAGTAGAAAAACTCGGACATGCGGGTCTCATCTCTCAAGGAACCTCTCAGCGTAGGAAGTGTTCTTTTTTGTGTGTTGCAACTTTTCCAGTGCAAAACGCTTCACGTTCGTATGCCGGCAATCGAGAGGTATCCGGTTACTTGCGCTGCAGCAGTTACTTTGCGGGCCATTGCGCTACTGTATGAATTCATTGATCTTCGTTCGGGGAAAGGAGAGAATGGGATGGTTTCCTTGAGCAATTGTCAAGAACAAGCTGCGATAAAATTCAATTTCCCTTTGTGCGATGTAACAATGTCAGCATGGGAAGGCTTTTCACAGAGGTGATATGAAAGGCTTACTTTTTCCTTGCTTTTCCAATATCTCAGTTAATATTTTGTAGAAAAATTGCAAAAAGTTATTTATTAACATGTAGGCTTCGTGGATGTATCAGCCTAAAAGTATGCAATTTGCACAGCATAGCGTAAAGAAAACTGCTTGAAAACATTCAAGACTATCCTTTAAACATAACTGTTTCAGTAAAGCATAAATAACCAATATAATCGAAACAATTACTTCATAACTCAACAAAGTTTTCGATCTTTCATTGAAAATTAAGAAATAAACTCATTTTTCATTTCTCAGAATTTATCAACACATCAAGAGCATTGATTATAATCTGTACGTACATGGAACGAGCACTCGTTTCCAAGCACTTTGCATTTGTTCCATTCTCTCCCGCCCGATTAGTCGATAAATAGCTTCCCCGAGCAACATACACCTCCAGCGCATGGGTCTGAATGGCACAGAAAGGTCTTTCGATTCCTGGTTTCTATCAATCCCATCGTCTGCAAAATGCCACCCCGCTAGTCTTCATTGACTCGTGAAATTAGCACATTAGAAGACAAGAGCGAAGAAGGACAAAGTGAAAAGAGAACCTCCTTCCTGTTGGTACGCTACACCCCTTACCTGTACCCGCAAGCAAATGAGAATCGTAATCGTAATCGGGTCCTGTTTCTGTGTTTTCGTCTCCACCATGTCGACCGTACCACACACATTCACACGGTGTGAGATTCCCCCAAAAACCCGCTCATAATGTATGCAAAACCATCGACGAGCGAAATTGGCTTCAGTACAGCGGGAAGAAATTGCGAAGCGAGGAACAAAAAAAAAGCCATCAACTCTCATCGAATGCGAATGCGGAAATGTTGGGATTGAATGCTACGAATAAATATACGGGCAGTATAAGTCATCGTATCGAACATCGATCGGGACGAAAAGGGTGTACACACAGTCCCCATTAGGTGGGACCACCGGCAGGAACCAAGCAGCCCTCATTTAGGATCGGAAGCTCTCGATATAAATGCAGGAACAAGAAGAAAAAAAGAAGAAATGAAATGGTAAAAAGACCGAATGAAGAAAAGCCAATGAAAAGCCAACCCGAACAGTGTGTCTTGCCTTTGCCACCATTCCGTACCGAGCTGCCTTACCCTGCCTATTAATTAGTGAAAAAGTATCGTGTAATTAAGAAAAATGCCACGTTTAATTGCTAATTGAGTTTCTGCCTTCTGGCCCGGGTTGGCGCTGGTCGAGGGGTGTGTGCGCTGCAGCGGAGAGTCCTCTCACCGTACTTGCCGCCCTCTGTGTTTTAATCACCTAATTACGTGACTATAACATTTGAAAGGAATCGAAATAAATAAATTAAATATAGGAGAAAAATATTACGCGTCCCCTGTCCACCCACTTTTAGGGCGGGGGGTTCGGGAGGTTAGTGCAGGAGTGACACCCGTGGCCAACGCGAGTACATTACTGGTGAGCCATATTGCTGTGGGTTCGTCTTTGGGGAGTGGTAGGTTTGGCGGTGTACATACACAGGTTAAAAGGCACGCCAGGGCAGGCTGGAATGGGTAACCTATGAGTGGAAAATGTGGTGTAAAAAAAACAACACACATACACACATACACTTATAAGCTTACAGAAGGAGAAATGAATGCAGAATATTCGCCCTCTTGCCATGCAAAAGCGGTTGATCGTTGTTTCAAAGGTGCCAACTATGGGTGCGTTTTAATTTTGTCTGCCTTTTCTGCTGCGCCTACAGTGCAGCTCGAACTTTGTCTCCTCTCTTCAAGGATGGTTTTTTGTCCTTCAAGGTAACGTTCATTTTTGTACCGAAATAAAAGGGGGGAAATCATCTCAATATTGGGAATCATTTTAAGGAAGCTCAAATTCCAAGGTTGATAAAATGTGGCGACCACTGTTCCACAACGCTTCTTCCCTTTGCGCCAATGCTGAAGCTCTAGCATTCCCTATCTGGGTCGAACAAACCTCGCACACTATCGTCCCGACACTTCTCTCCCTATCCCCTTTGGCAGTACTTCTTCCTTTGGCCCCGACCGACCAATTCCAACCACCCCCCCGAGTGGAGGGAGAGCGACATTTAAGCGAACGAATTATTATTAATGAGAAATGAGAAATGGAAGAAGAAATTATAATTATTATTGAATTATTATGGTGCAGCTACTAGCACCCTGCGCAAAGGAGGAGGCACCTTCATCACAAATCCCTTTTCCCCATGCCAACTTTCCCGCTCTCTCTCTCTCTCCTTCCTTACCGCCCCATTGCTAGGTCCTTTTTGCTCGGCAGCAGCGCCACAAACTAGTGGACCATTGACACCTCCTGCTGGAGCTGGTTTCAGTTCGCCCCGACTACTTGAGGTCTAGTTGGACGGCGGAAAGCTGGCAGAAAAGCTAAAGCGTTACACGAACGACTAAATTATGTTATGATGCTTCTTGTTGCTGATTTACAAATACCAGGTGGGATGAATTACTAGAAGGCAGCCCAGATTTTAATGCGCACTCTTAAGCGTTTGAATTAATGTTTCTTGTTTCTTGCCGCTTATACCGGCTCGTGTTGTGCTTGTTTCCATTTATTTCTGTTCATTCTTGTCTTGCCACTTGTTTTCATTGATTGTTTTTTTTCTTACGTGACACATTTTAAATATACATAAACTTTGTTTTGCTACAGCACACCTCTTACTATTAAATGATGAAGGTAATTTTTAATGCATGTGATTTATTTTAATCTTTGATAGCATTTAAAACAGTAATTAATGCTCCGTTATGGGCGTTTGGCAAAAGGTGAAAAACACAGGAAACCCCTGCCAGGAGGCACCAGACAACAGAAGCCACAAACGAACGGCAATGCTAATGTGAGACTGCCGGTGCTTAAAGCGGATTAGAAATGGGAGAAAGAAAATCTGCGCTTAATGCCAACCACACTGTTGGCGACCGATAGCAGGAGGGATGGCCTAGTTAATCGTGCTGGCAAATGTTTCTGGTTAATGAGCTGATTCAATGTGGACCGATAAGATTGAACCAATTCCAGGAATTGAGGGGAATTATGTAGCTTGTAGGAGTTATTTCGCCGGCTACCAATTACCTTTTTTTTTAAAGGTTTATATATATTTTTAGCAACTTTTTAAACCCTTTTGCCTACCTATTTTATATGATTATGCTAACGTATCATTATAATGGCACTTGTGGGACGATTTGATATCGCTTATACGTGAACCAATGCTGTGACTCGAAATTGCAAATAAACCATTCAATGGCTCCATAAAGCATTTGCCCGTACTGCCAATGGGCCGGTCAATCGCATTGTTGTTAAAAATGTGGTGTGCTCTGAATCAATTATGATCCCGAGACGGTCAAGCGAGGGGTAAGGTTTCGGTGGTTGACACCCGTATCACGTCCCCGTACACTCCTTCACCCTTCCATGTAGAGTCCTTGCGGTTCAAGGGTTTTTATTTGATTTTTTTGTTGTTGTACCAATTTTGTATTTAATAATGTCCATCGGTCGATGTGTATGTGTGTTCGGTGGCACTCTTTTAGTTGCAAAAACCCAATGTAAATCGTTTGCATACCAATCGTTGACCTTTTTCCTCCTTACTACCTTGGCCGTGCTACGGTGGGGATTGCGTTTGCAGCCATGGGGAAAAAAGGCCATTGGACCACGCAACCTATGCAACTTATCATTTGATTAACGCCCTGGACAAAGGACGCCCGAATGAGTTATTACTGGCAGTGAGCAGTTATTGTGATTATGATAGCTATTATCATTGTGTTGTAAGCGATGTTCATTATTTGTTTGACAATGTTTTTGCCTGACGGTTCTGGGCCAGGAAGGAAGGGGGATGCACACACGGTGTGAAGCGCTTTGTGGAGAAACTAATTTCAATTATGTTACAATATGGATGTCACGATTAACGTGAGCTGATTGAAATCATTATTGTGAACGATACATCAGTAAAGCCAGGCTTACAGATTGTTTATTTTTAAGGCATTGTTGGATTGATTAGAAGCTCCAGATCGTATTGCTGTTCAGATAAGCAAAATTGATGTTCATTTTTATTTTTATATTATTTCATTGAGAAAATCGAATACCACAAACAACACCATTTTCAACCGTGCCGCTCGTTCTCGCTTGAATGCCTTTCGAAACAATAGTCCGGAGTCCCCCCTCCCGCCGCCCATATGTTCAATGAAAACTTTTCAATTAATAGTTTTGAACATTGCCAAAGAAATAGTACCCTCTCATTCTAACCCAAGGCAAGTCCACACATTGTAATGAGTCTCTCGGTCTACCCGAGTTTGCCTCACGCCCACACTGCCGAGCATAATGCTAATAATGTGTTTTGCATAGTTGGCTAATGAAACGAGCTTCCTTCCCTCTGGCTTGCCCCACACTCACACATACACACATACACACGTGTAAACATTCCTACCCGTAGGCCGGAACTTCGTCACACAAGAAATTATTGTAATCTTACAGCGCTGGTCATCTTTCATCCCGTTCAGTGTGTATGTGTGCCCATTTCTCAAAAAAAGGGCTGCCCGGAAGCAGCGCACCTCGTTTGCATATTTATCCCCCCACTCCCTCCCACCCCCGATTCGTTGTATCCTGGCCGGTTTCCTCCCAGGCGCTGAGAGGGAGAATATTGTGTTTGTGTGACGGGTGTGTTTGGTTTGCAGTGGTTTGCCCGATGGACACATAATTTGCAGCGGAGAAGTGGACCCAACTACTCTTGCGTTTGGGAAGGTTGCTGAACGTGACGTAAAGGATGTGGGTGAGCAAAGCAAGGTTCTGGCTAGTTGCTGGTGTTCTTGCTTACCATGAAGCCGGAAGGATGGACGACGGTGGTGGCCTTGTACCACATACTACTTTTGCTTGAAGGAAAAGGACCAAGACCATCCTATATAGGACCATCATTATCATTAGATGCATGGTGGACGAGGCACTAGGGTTGGGTTTGGGAGTGAGGTAAGTAAGGGGAGAAATCTTGCTGCTTGTCCCAAGCATCGCTTGCCCCTCCATTGTTGCTGGCGCTGGGTGATGTTTTTGTTTATAATTTCTTCCATCCTGCATCCGCTGCCCGTTCCACAAGGTCCCGTCCTTCATGGGGCCCGGCCGGACTAAGTTTAAATTCAATGTTCCGTTCGACTGCGATGAGCAAGAATCATATCCACTGGCAGCAGCACCGTGGTCGGGTGGTTGTGGGTGAATGGGCCAGAAGGATGCGATTAAAATGAGGAACAGTATCGTGGTTCCAGATACTCGTCCGCCTGCTCGATAGGATGAGAAGGAAGACGGCCAGACGACGAAGACGACGCTGACCACCAGAATGCACACATCGGGCCTTCCACTGGCAGATCGGATGGAGATTTGTTTTCGAACGACTACATCTACACATACACACCGGCTGAAGACGAAGAAGCTCGACGGCAAACGGTTTCGGATGCCTTGTGAATTCGACGGGCTGCACTCTGGCAGGAACGAATCGGAAGTGTGCTGCTTGTCAGACTCGTCTTATTTCTCATTTCCCGTTCCCCCCATAAAGCTGTGACCCATGTTCCAGGAAACACATACACGCTCATTCGATGGTCCTAATGTTCGTGTACGCGTGGCTGTACATAACCCGTTCGTAGACTATCTCTTGCTCTGGTCCGCCCGCCAACCCGTCAACCAGGAATTGTAAATCTATTTTAATTAATTAATTATATTCAAATTCAGAAGAGTACAAAATTAGAATATGCTAATGTGGTGTACAGTTTAATAGAATTTTGAGGGTGTTTTTAGGTGAGCGTCGGTCGTATTGTGTCGTCCTCCGCCGGACCGCACCGTTTTGGGACACTCGCATCCGGACCCGGAGCCCGATATCGACGGTGACGACGATGACGACGGCCCGGCAACAAAACCCCGGAAGCAAAACCTAGCCACACCGAGGGGGAAGGCGTTGGTATGGGATTAACTCTTCTGCTTCCCATCTCGAGCTAGTTCAAGTTGTGCTTCTTGTACGTATCCTGAAGCCCAGGCTGATGATGCTGATGATGATCGTTGACTAGTAGATGAGGGCGGGGTAGCTAGGGGACTAGGATCGGGTGTAGGGAACGCTGTCGGAAATTTTCATTTCGTATAATTCAAATTCAGTTATTATAACACTCGTGTAACGCTGCCCCGCTGCCACATGGATTTCCTCTGGCAGATGTGTGTGAGTGAGTGCATGGACCGAAATGTGCGTCCAATGCAGGAGGATAAGGATTGTTGCACGGCAATGGTTGCGTCTATCATCCTTTCTTTAGGTTTTTAGCTACCTCATCTTTTCCCATCCCATCGTCGGCCATGGATGTCCTTTTGCCTTGCGATGATGGTGATGGCTATCGCGTCAAATTACGGATTTTCAATCCGCATGGTCCGCTACGATCACAATCAATTTGCCAGCTGGCACTAGAACCTTTGATGCAAATCTTCACTAACTCGGGCATGCATTACAAAAGAGGGAATATTATTTTCATCAGCAATCACTTACGAATGGCACGGAAAGGTACTTTTTCCCAATTAGGTATGGAAAAGAGCTGTGACTTCTCGTCTATACTGCTACAAAATGCATCGTCAGATGCGGAATAGATGTTGTGTCTAGCGCTCATGATTTATTTTTGAAGTTAAAGATGAAATGGTTCATTGTGCATCCAAACAGAAACTTATTTTTAAGCAATCAATCACAGACAATCATCGATTCGATATAACAACCTGCTGGCTACAAGGACGCAAACTTAGCCATTATGCAATGAGATGAACAGCGTACTATGTGTCGAATAATACAATAAGTATCGTTGTAAAAGGTGTATAATATAGTACAAAATCAAATTGTAAGTTTTTAACTGTAAATACACAAATGAAGTATCGTAAAAGACATATGAGAAATTACTAAAAACTGCAATGCTAACCACTTTGTCATCGAAACAAGACTATAATGCTGTTGGCAGTGCCTTCGAATGGCGACACAATGGCGTTAATTTTCATCCTTCCTTGCCGGGTGTCCTTTTGCTAGCTGTAAACCCCATGTACTCCATACCCGTAATAAGTAGCTATTAATAATAATGCCATTCGATAATGCAACCTGCATGATGCGGCCAGGCGTGACTTCATGTGCGCCCGAAGAAACACGAACCGAAACGTGCCAATTAATTGATAGCCGCTGTCTAATGTGCAAAAGGACCCCCGCTTCTTCGACGGCCAAAGTGGCTCGGACCGTTAGAAGGCTCGGACAGTGGTTCCGTAATTTGAATTTATGCTTTCGTTCTTAATTTGCGTTTCTCGCTGGTGCCGCGCGAGCGATGTTTACAAACGATGCGGCGCATGCTCGCCTTCGATTGCCGCTCGGACTAACCCTTTTATCCAACCCTCCCCTCCAGGGCAGTGGTAGACAGGGCTGTGCATGTCCACCGTATTTGGCGCGCGCCTTTCCACGTGAGCCTGGGTCGTACTCATCGCCATCGTGGTGTGTGTATGTGTCTCGAGAAATGAGGCTCTGAGAGTGTATTGGTGTTTCGTGTGAAAGCGAGACAAAACGTTGCAATTAAACATCATCGCAGCAGGGAAGGAAGCATTAGAACCGCAAACGCGAGCTAAAGTGAAAGAATGTCATAGGGAAGGAAAGAGAGACCGAACGCTCCCTGACATTCGTTTCTATGTATGCAGTGCGGGGGGTGGTTTATGTAGGTGAATATCGTTCGGTTGTATTTTCCTTTTTCTGAATGAAATCTACCACACCGTCTGTCACCCCATTGCCACCGTTTTCATCTGTGGTGCAAACGTGAGAGAGAAAGGCATCCATGCTGTGATGAACGAGAGAACGAGAGTCAGAGAAAAATTACTTCGGAAAGTCGGCCTATGGAGGAGCATCATCGAGTTGCGAATAATCAACTGCAGCACTGGGGCTTTTCGAAAGATGGTCCGAGCTGCCAAGCTTGCATGAAGGATAAATAATATGCCCCCTTTTTAAATCGCTCACACGCACATAACCGGCTTACGTTTGTGTCTGTGTTTATAAGTAGTGACTTTGTGTAATTGAGAAGATAATGCAGTAGAAGAGAATTTAGTAAAGACACCTTACGAAGCAAAAACTGTTAATTTGTTAACAAATAATGAATGGCAAAATAGAGAAAAAGGGAAGAGATACAAATGAAAATGGAAGTGTGAAAAAGCAGTAAAAATATAAAGCTTTACAAAATAATGCAAAAGGAATACAAATCTAGTTGAAGAAAAAAAACACACAAGGAATTGTTGCACAGCCTGAAAAAACATAAAACACACAAGTTAAAAACCAAAACAACAAATGAACCACCACCAACTTCGATCTCATGTTTCCCATATGCAGCTGCACTGCTAATGCATTTTGTGCAATGATGAGCAGGAAAGCACTTTAATAAAAGAGAGAGAACGATAAAAAGTCAAACAAGAGAGTTCCAAAGTCTCTTGTATCCACTCTCTCTCTCTCTCTCTTTCGCCTTCGCTTACTGTACAGCAACGGAGCGCTCTCCCAAAAACATCCCTCGAACCAGATGAAGGGATGAAGAAATTAAATTGTGCATCGAATTTGTATGAATGAGTAAGCAGTTGCATTAATGCACGCACCCCGTGCGGTGGTCTAGGGAGCGGCGCAAAGGGATAGCAGTTTATTGTGTGTCAGTAAGTATCTGTTTGTATGTGTGATTTTTGGGTTCGGTTGTTCGTCGTTTCTTCGTCGGCTTTTCAGTTGAGAGTTGATTACATATACCCATTTAACACTGATGAGACTGTGCGTGGCTGTATGGTTATTTTTACGAATGTTTATTTTTAAATAATCATATATTGTTTTAAATTTCGACGGCTGTTAAAGCATTGAAGTTGTCTTTTATTGATGTTTGATTGTCTATTATTAAAAAAAAAAAAAAATAGAACGTTAACTGATGTTTATTTAGTTGACTCTAGGAGTGTTGAAATTATGTGAACGAATTTGAATGATTCCAAGAGCGTATAAATTTCTATCATGATTCCAATAAGACATTAACTTCATGAAGAATATTTTCCACTTTGCCTTTGAAACATACTTTCCTATTACCGAATAAACATGATAAAGGGTTAAATTGGCACCCTTCAACCCGCTAGGGTGTACAGTGATCACAGAAGGGTAGAAAAACAACCGACCGAAGCGAGAAATAATAATCGTAGCATGCGTGCTGCTGAATTTGTATGCGTCGGCAAATACCGGACTGCCACACTTACACACTCACAGCAGCAGCAGCAGCAGCAGCAGCAGGAGGAGGAACAACAACACACTGCCAACCCCCGATCAACTCACACACACGCTCAACCGGCACACGCTATTTTATTCGTGTTTTATTATGTATTATAATTATAAAATGACTAATACACACTTCGCCCTGCCCGAAGTGTGGGCCACATACACTCAATAACTGTTGACGAGCGGACCGAGAGCGCGTTATTGTGGATGATGTTGATAGAATAATAGACACACATGTGTGTCTCCGCTCCTTTCCATCCGACCGTCCCTTGCCTTCTCTTGCCCCTCCGCACACGCGAAACAAAACAAAAATTAAATACACCCCAGCGAAGGGCGAAAAATTAAAACCAAACGTCACTTGGAAAGCCGAGCAACCGCCGTTCGGTTCGCAGCTGAGCGGAGGCACACAGCATAATAACACTCCTTAACGCGACCGTTAGTTTAGTCGCAGTCTTTAGTCTCTAGCTGACGCACACTGTCCCAGGGTTGGCCGTCGTACCGTGTCACTTGCGCGTGTGTACATGCTGGTAGCTTTTGGCGTTTTCTGGTGCTGCCGGTTTTCGGTCAGCTCGCGAGTTTTTCGGTGTTTTTTGGGACGAACGTGAATGGAAGAATCGGTTAAAAAGTGCAGGTAAAAATGTCCCTACGGACAACGAGAAGGAACGATTGTTTTCAGGATCGTTGTATGATCGAGTAGGCTCTGGTTGGCTCTACAAGAACGGCAAGCCAGCTGACTGCGACAACGGTGTTGTTTATGGTTGCGAGTGTAACGCACTTTGAGGAATCGATTCCGTCCCCGGTGGCCATAATACTGACAGTGAAAGTGTGGTGTTAATGAATCGTGGAAGGTGAATGGAACAGTTTTGCGGTAGGCGGTTAAGAAACACAATCCAACAAATAATTATTACGCCGAAGTGAAGTGTGTAACCGGTAAAGATTAATGTGGCGAATAAAACGCGAGGGGTAGGAAAAAGAAATGCCAACTAGCAGCAAAGTAGTGAAGTGTGTTCAAAGTGAGTCGTTTCCTGTTTTCAGCCTGATCGGTGTTGTGTGAAGGTGTTTCGTGTGCATGTACTACAGCAATCCTTATAACATCTCCAGACCAACAATTTCTAAAGCTTGCTATACGCACCACAAAGTTCGCCCACGTGAACGAGCGAAGTGTGTCTGTCTCAGCGGAACACCCTGGCTGCTAATGTGATTGTCGTAACGCGTCCGACACGTCCGCACGCTAGTGTTGTTCTACTCATTAACGCTTCCGTTGGAATAATATCATCGCGCGACTATTGCCATCAACGGACTGGCGGGAGTTTTATGTATTTTTGCACGCGTCATCACCGGCGTGCTGTCATCGGCAGACAAACCCATCGCGAGTGTTGAGTGAGTTGAAAAAAACCGGGGGTGATAGCCGATACTACTACTGCCGAGGAATCGAGATACTGGGAAAAGGGATCGTGTGTTTTCCGTGATCCAGAAACCAGGAAGCCCATCATCCGCCAGCAGTTGTCTGCAGCAGGTGAGTCTCAACGGCTGGAATGTGGAGAATGCCATTCGCCGGGTTGTCACGATGATGCAGCGCAAGTGTCAAATGACAACGCGCGTTCCAACAAGTGCCGGACACGAATTCCATGCTGCAATAGTGGGGCTGTGTTGTGGGGGAATGTAGTGGTGGTTGGAGTCTTTTACTATTTACCCCTTTCCCCACGGGGAGACAACATCAGCTGGTTCAGCGTTCCTCCGAAACGGGCGAAGATTGCGGTATGCTGTGCTTCCATCCGGTGGAAATGCCGGCTTGTTGCTGCTGCAGGTTTGCATGGGATGTTGCTGTCTGTGTCGCGTTTGCACGACGAACCATATTTATGTACAGCGAAATTTTGACGTTTGCGGATAATAAATGTATGCATGTGCTTATATAGAATTCGCCGCGCTACGCTCACACGTGGCAGCACGTGCGGGAAAGTATATAAAAACAGCCCGTGACTCACCGGTATGGGTAGAGGATGGGTGCTAGCGCGTACCCGTGTACTTTTCCATCTCTTTTGCTTCTGCTGACGTTTCGGAGAGTTCGGGCATCGTTTCGGATCGCTTTTCGCGCTAAAAAGATCGTCCTGCTAGAAGCATTTCACTCGCACGTGGGATTTTTTGGGGAAATGTTTAAAAGTTTATACTTGTGCATGGTAGTTTGGTTTTCATATGAGGCATTCAAATATTATTTTTAAGTTTTTTTCTTTCTATCAAATAATCTCCCAAATTAAACCCAATTAATCAATTCAGCCTGCTTAGACACCGTTTTAAAATGGCCAATTATAGTTACTGTAACAAAAACCGTTTCCACCCCACCCTGTTCACCCTGTATGCACACAGCACCCGAAACTTTGCTCTTACACCGTGAATAGGATAATTTATGCCATGCAATGGAGGCTTCAGCTGCGATTCACGCTACGAGCAAGAAGCAAACATACGAAGCGTTCCATCGTTCTTTCTAATAGTTATTATGCGAGGTGTGGCATTCTAACGGCCAAACCGCCCCCCGCCCCTTGGTCCTAAACCCTACTGTCGCTTTGTTGCACACTTGCACTACGCTTTGTTGCGATTCTAATGCGATACGAGTGTAATAATTCACCCCGTGTATAATAAGACACGACGAGCCACAAAGAGGTTTTGCTAATACCGTTCGCCGCCTGTGCATAGCGCACAAGAATGGTTCGAAATGTTTAATTAGAGAGCAATTTCAGGCTGCCACAATTGGTGGTTGGCAAGGTGGTTGTAGGTTGATCGGAAATTGTAATTATTGCAAAAGATATATACATAAATACATTGAATGCAGTAGCAATTAGGTTATGTTTTGTCTTAAAGTAGCTTTTATTACATTTATCTCATATAAAACCCTGACTGCACTTACACTCCCTGATCAAGGGAGGATTGAAACAAATTTAAATAAAATTATAATCAGCAACACCCCAACGCTACTGCATACTGTAATGCTGTGGTAATCGATAGTATCCAGCAGAAGATTTACTTTCTCGAAATTATCTTCCTACCTACATAAAACAGAATCAATTTGCATGCGCTGCATTATGCACTCTCAAATGCACCGCTTTGTGGAGGGAATTCTTTTACTCTCACTCGCCAGGTACCGGGTAACCAGGTTGGCCAGTTTTGGGCCCTGGCCAGTGTGCAGCATCCGATTAAGTGCAGTAGGTACGCCTTTAAGATTTGGATAACCCCGGTGACCGCGTTGTCTACCGAAACATGGAATTGAAATTAATGCTGGAGCCCTTTGGTTGCTACTGATGTTGATATGCTCCATCTCCCACCCACACGCATTGGTGAAAAGGGGAGCTACGGCAAACCACACACTACCCCCTACTCCCCCTTACGCCCACCCCCCCTGTATCGAATGGCCGGGTTTCGGTGGTGGTGTGATGTTGCTGAATCTCTTCTCGATTAGATAGCGGTGGGGCGCTCGGAAGGCTGAGTGTGTTCGTGTGTAAGGCCGCTCCGTACAGGGTATATCGGGCTCGGCATCACGGACCTCACACATGGGTTCGGCTGAGCAGGTAGGGCGCGTGCAAATTAACCCTTCCTCCGCACCACACACTCACACGCTATGCAATTCCTCACTTTCCAAGCACTGATGTAGCTTATGTGCAGCACGTGTGGATTTATGTTGGCCCGCTTCCACCGACGACGACGACGACGACTACGATGGACGGTTCAGCTTGTAGCACTGATTGTTGTCTCGATTGTTTTCCTTCGTATCTACGGTAGTGTTGGATCAGACGAGGAGGAAAAACAAAAGCAAATAAATAAATAAAACTAGTAGCCAATCTTACTTTCGGCCTTTCCTTTCGAGAACCTTATCGGCTAATGGGTTGGCATGCACCGGGCCACATAGTTTCGGCTCGAGTCGGGTACAGCAAGGTGAGACGATAAGCCCAGGTGGCCTGCTGTTGCTGTTGCTGCTGCCGCTGGTCCTGCTAGTTGCTTTGATATTGCCACGATAAAAGGCTTCTGTCGGCCTTTCTGTCGACCTTCCGGCTGGACGTATTTGCTTGATCCTGTAGAGCGCAAACGATTCCATACATTTTAGAACAAAACGGTGCATTGCTCGTAAAGAATAGCAACGACGATACACGTCAGTTTTGATTTTCAATCATTAGTTAGTCATTATCCGTCATTTTGGTCTGATTCGTGTTTTTGAAACGTCGCTTACAGTGTACAGTTAACAGAATTGAACAGTGATTGAATTGGTGTTGTAACTTGTCAATCAACGAAGAACGTTTCTACCTGGCACGAAAGCAATTCATCTTTTAATGGAACAGCAATACAGAGTGATTGCTGTGTCAAATGGCACGTTTACAGCAACAGATAGCAAATCGTTGTGAATTAGAAAATTTCCATTCCATTTCGCGAAAATCGCACAAACATTGTTCTATCATGTGATCCGATCTTTTATGTTATGTTACCGTGCCATTTTTCCGTTTTAGCAGCTATTAATATAATCCATTTTATGTTTCTTCTAAGTTTGAATATTTAAATTAAAAGAACAAGTATTATGAAAATTTAATCGCATTCGTTCATTATCGTATAATTAATCGAATAATCACCACCAGGCACCATTTGCAAAATGTATTAAAAATCAAAACCCTTCCCGCTTCACTGAGCAATCGCAGCAATGCAACCCCTTCTTTGTCAAGCGGAACCGTAATTTTACCAAATTTCAAACGACTCACACCAACAATAAAAAAAAGAACCCTGCCAGCGTCGGCTACATCAAGCAACCCTCTTTCCGAATTTGCCGTACAAGAGTATATAATTTTTCTTTCTCTCCCTACTCGACATTTGCCAATCGATTCGACGTCGGTTCGGCCCCTGCACTGGGGCGCACCTTTGCAAATAAAAAGCGATGAAGGGGGACTTCTAGAACCTGGTACGTGGCTGGACGGAAACAATATTAATCACTTACATCCAAGCTCATTACGGTGACGTACGTACGATGCGTAATTAAGCAATGCATTTGACGCAAACACGCACACATACACCAGCGTGCACTTATATATATATATATTGAATTACCTAGCCATGCAAATGAATATGCACCACAGCTGCAACATTCCTGCCCAGCCGACAACGGGTGCAGTGTGGGGAGCAGTGCCGTGTGCGTCAAAGTACGATATCTTTACCGGTTTCGGAATGCCGGTTTTTAGCACATTGTTTCCATGTGATTAGCTGCTGATTTATTGATCAGTAATCTTGGTGTGCTCTCGTTGCTGGCGCCCAGAAGCGATGCCCAGGTACGGTGCTGCTGCTGTCCCCAAAGTCACTGGAGGTTGGGTTTCTGCCACATCGTGTGTGCGGGTGCCTAGCTAATGCTGCTTAGAGCGAACCCGTACTTCCTACGGGACCACATTACACCTTGGAATTGATTTATGGAGAGCAACTTTCTGCGTAATGCATCACACTCGTCACGCTTGTCAAAAATGGGCTTTGACTGTTGTTTTCCTTGGTTTATTCATAGTTTCTTTATACATTTTATTTGTATTTAGTTGAAATCTTCTCAACGCTCTATCAGCATCGTCCAAACCACCTTCCATCCGCGTTCCATTTCTTACTTTCTATCCCGCCAACATGCATCGACAAGGAAGCAAAAGTTGTCTTAATTTAATTTGCCATTTTACGTGAACTGCAACGATATTCTCCCGCTCCCTCCCGCTCTACATCACCACCGTGTCTCAGAGGGCTGCCGGTGTTGCCCGGTTGTCGGGTCCAATGTGTGTGTAGGGGACGAAACCAAGGGTTGAAGAAGGTGAAGCGAAATCACATATTCTTAATTCATTCCAGCCCGGACTGCCCACGCGCAAAACACCAACTGACCGCATGTGCATAGGCTTACCTACGGCTGCGTGTGTGTGTGTGTGTGTGTGTTTGTGTCCAACCGTTAATGTGATTTAATTTTAAAACTGGAGTCTCCTCGCTTGAGTGTCGTTTGTGTGTTTCTTTTATTATTTTTATTTGTTGCACGCGCTTGTACAGGCTCAGCTGTCTGCCTTTTTGTTAAATACATTTTATTTTCGTTCTAACGCGCGAAATCTCGTTCGTTCGCTCGTTGCTTTTCGAGGACTTTGATTGCCATCGTCGTTGCGTTGCGCTGGTCAACTGCCAGTCCAGGCAGGAGAACTGTGCATACTGACCGCATTCTGTGAGGTGTGTGTGTGCATGTTTGCGAGAGTTATGTCGCCGTGTCTGAGGTATGTTCAAGTTACGTGTGCTGGAGATGTATGCAAAATTGTACAACTGAGACACGAACTTAATTTACAGTTTCATTGTACTTTAGTCGAGCTTGAAGTTTGCTTTAAATAAATTTTTAATGTTGCCTAATCTATAATCTATTTCCGCAGCTTTCCTTCTTGGCAGTGATGTACCCACTTTCGGCGATGCTTTGCTGAGACGAAACGATGGAATATGGAGGACGGTGGAGCGGACCCCGACAACAACAATAGTAGCCACTGTGGAATGTTAGGAATCAGCATGCCATGCGAAGGAGCCGGTCATGACTTTAGCACCGTTCGGAAGGAACTGGAGTACGCGAACGCGATCGCAGCGCACTACGGCGCCGTGGACAAGGGCGATCGTATCATTAGCTATAAACTAGAGGTAAGTAACACATTCGCCCACTCATTCGTATCATCCATACGAGAGAAAGAGAGAGAATATTTAAATAACGCGCAGCATACTTCGGGTATGGATCGATCGAAGTGAGGACGGTTCATTAATGCCGGTTGATAACGAAGCAATAGGTTCCAATTACTGGCGCAACTCGGGCGGCCAGCCCATTCCGCCTCAACTTTTGTCTGAGGGCAAACATCTTCATTAAAAATTAAATTACCACAAAATTAGAACATGCAGCAAAGCGAAAGACCACACAAACACACACACCGTGTGGCAGGGAAAACATTTGCCATTGCACAGGCACAGAGACGATGCCATTGCAAAAGTAAATAGTTTCCATTTGGTTCTTCAACTACAATTCACGGGAGGGAAATGGAAAGGATGGAACAAAAACGGAAAACAGGAAGCCGGAAAACCCACCTATTGTGTCCCCACAACACATATACACTCACACACACAAATAACCACTAACACAATAATGGCATGATACACACATATGGGCCCGCTGAAAGAGAAACAAAGTATGTGTGTTGTGAGTGTGTTGCACACATGTTGGTGGGGTAGGGATTGACGCGGGTGAAAAAGCAACTTTGCAACTAAAATATGCTTCCACACCCAGCAGCAAGTGCAGGGGCAGAGGGAAGGTTCGTTGGGTAAGCTGTTGTGCATGTAAAGTGAAGAGCAAAATGCAATTGATTTATAATTAAAACAGCAAATGTTATACTATACTTTGCAATTTTGAAAGATAAACTATCTTCCTGCCAGTTTCGTATGTATGTGTATTCTTGTTCACCCGAAGAGTGTATGCTGCATTGTGTCTGTATCGCAAAAGTTTTGCAAATCAATAAGAAGAAACATTATTTAGCACTTGGAGAAGACAGTAGACGATACTACGGTACGGGGGAGGGAAGGATGTCCATAGATAATAGATAATATGCAGGCAGTTGTGCGACTCGAGCAACGGGGATGGCTTTCGAAGATGGCTGCCAGGGAGCGGTCGTTCCCGAGGGCCGAGTTAGTCAAGAATTTATATAATCTTGAGCATTTGTGTGCATCTATACATAAGTGTTCAGGCGAGATGTAGATAATCTTGAAGTTTCGAGCAGAGGAGCCAAGCAAGAGCTTTCTTCACGCCATTAGACTAGTTGAAATCTTTTGCTTTTTTTCCGCAACGAGAAGGGATCAGTTATACTTTGATTTTAAATTATATTGCAGCTCTTCTATTGTAGCTTTCTAGCTTGACCTAATGCAGAATCTGTTTTGAATCTGAGAACTTGATACAGAACGAAAGGATTTAAAATCGTCGCTTGAATTGATTGAATCTTTCTGTTGACAACTACTGTTACTCGCTTCATTTAAATGCCATTCTTATAGTTATGCTGATGTTGAATCCATTCTTAAGTATTCCCGTTTGCTGACCAGCAAACAAATCCCACATAAATTATGCTGATCGTTTTCATGTTTGTAATTTGTAATTTATACGACCCACGATACGCGTTCGCCATATTATTCAACAGTCCGCTAGCAAACAATCGCATGACCAAATTCAAACTAATTCTTACCCCTTTCAACGGCTGTTAACCACGATACCGATCGTCAATCAACATTGATACACAAGAGGTAAGTGGCTGGCTTCGAGCACAACGATTAGCGTAATCAATTCCCGCTGGTTTAACGCTCCGAAAAAGGCAATGGAAATGGTGTAGCATCTGTTGAAAGTAACGCACACACCCGGGTACCAATCGATCAGCAAATCTACTGGCTTCCCTGCGATCGACGATCGACAGTGAGTTGGGCGACACGACTACCACGTTAATCGATAATCGTGTCAAATGACAAATTACTTTTTATTTCGATCGATCCGACTCCGATCCGCTTGCCATGTGTGCAGCGTAAGGACAAAAGGTTTGGCGGTGGTGGCTGTTTGCCGAAGCCGCTTGAATGCGACCCACGGACCAGAACTCGCACGTCGCATAATGAATATCTAACACACCACTAACTGCACACCACTGTCTCTGACTCATGCCCATGATGTATGCTGGCTGGAGGAATTGCGAAGGGGTGGTCGCGATGCTAGAGGGACAATTAAAGAAAGGTTGTTAGGAAAGGGGTTGGGACCGAGCGAGAGAGACAGAGAAACAGAGAGAGAGAGTTAGTGGCAGTCCGTCGAAAGATATAATTTAATACGCAAGTTTGTATTCGGATCTCTGGACCGGGCTATGGCTGGTATTGGTTCCGAGCGCGCTCCGAGTGCCACGGTATTAGTGAATTACGCTTAGCCCCCTCTGGAAATGTTATTTTCATTTAGTCGAGTGTAGTGTGTGTGTGTTTGTAAATGTGTTTTTTTTTTCTTCCCTTAGTATTTCGTCCCTTTCATGCTCACTCGTTTCGGTGCTCACGTTCGTTCGCTCGTTCGCTGTCTTCAAACGTCATATGCATCTCATTAATAATTAATTACAAATTACACACGCCTACGTTTCTTCAATAAATTTTTATAACTGCAACATACGGCTACTCCTTCATTGCCTCGTTTCGCACTGGCTAACCCTGGTGCTGAAGGGTGGTCGCGGTGCGGCTGGTGGGCAGGCAAGCAAGGGCCTTCAGTCCGCGAACAGAAGTGAGCGAGTATGTATATAATTTTAATTCATCCACTAAATAATTTTTATGCTTTCCTCTACCTCGCCCAGTTCGGGGCTTCGGGGCAACGGTTCGCGCGGTTTGCCGATGTTTTTCTGTCATTTCTTGGATCGTGTTTTGTTTTCATTGCTTCCCCTGTACTTTCCCTTTGCATCGCCCTGGGTTGATTTCGTGGAAAAGCTCCGAAAGGGACACGCTGCTCTCGACACTCGATTCCCGTCCATGTCCGTCTGTGGACGATTTTTCGTGTTTATGTGTGTGTGTGTGTGTGTCTGGGTTGGGCTTGGCTCGAGCTTGGTTTGGCGAATCGGGTTTGCTGGACCGAGTCCGACATTGGAACTGCATGCGTAGAGGTCGGTCTGTCCACCACCGTCTGCCCTGCCCTGTACCGTGATGGGTGCGATTGCTAATTTATATGTTGCCATATTACATTCAACGACAGAAATGTAATGAAACCGCGCGGTGGTACAGTTAATAACCACCCCTCGCGATCGCGATGGAGATCGAGTGCAAAATCTCACTCGGAAAGACAAAACGGAGGAAAACAGAAATCAAACACGATGGCAAGAAACTCGACCGAAGGAAAAGACGGGAGTGTGTGAGGGATTAAATTCGTTGGCAAAAGGGAAATTATACACACGATAATAAATAATAAATAATGGAAAAAGGAGAAAATGAGTAATGAATTAAATGGCACGTTAAATTATTTTAGAATTACACATTGTCGCTTTCTCGTGTGTTTCCTCCCTTGCTACATGTCCCTTTTTCTTCATCTTACACTTTTTGTTTGACCATCTTTGTGTCATCAGGATGCATGCCTGGATTGACGAAGAAGCAAGAGAGACGGCGTATGAATACAATTTGAAGGTACGCTGAAACGTACCTAAATAAATAGCCAATCGCCACCTCGTAACAAGTCGTCGAACGGAATGGCAAATAACCAATGCGAGTCCCAAATTGCGTCCCTGGGGTTGGTGTTGATGGCCTCATTCCGCTGGTGGTACCACCAGTGCTGAGGAATTCTGTTAGGCTTCTGTTGGTTGACACACCCTGACCGAGGAGTAATGAAAAATAATCAAACAACTAGGTTGATGTATGTAGGCCTTGTTAGGGTGAGAAGAAACGACTGGGCAATGGGAAAAGGGGGAATAGATTTATATTCTAAGCGAAGTGCCACAGTGAGACATTTTTGCATGGTAAGAAGCATGCAATAATTAATTTCTTGCTGTTGGTTTTGATTTCTGTAGATGTAGAGATTAAATAATTTGGATTTTTGTTAGTCAAATATATTCAACAATTCATTTACTGTGTGTGCGTTAGCAACACTATGTGTGGTTTGAATTAAGTTGCATTAATTTTAATAAATTCATATAGATCCACTCAGTACCGGTCCGTCTTTTGACATGTCATTTGTTTGCATTCCTGAAATGGACGCCAGCCCTTGGGGCGAGAATTATTTTTCTCAAAATAAAATTAAACATTAAACATCCCATCCATTTGCGGGCCGAGTAGCAGAAGCATCAGGGAGCGGCTGAACAGAACGCTGCTGCCAACAAACAATATCTAGCAGATTTCGGTGCATGATAATAAGATCACAAACTTGCTCGCTAAACGACAATATCCAGTGCTGCTTCGGGTCCAGGTCCGGTACACGTCCGATAGAAGCTGCACAAACTCCTCCGGTTCGGCATTGCATTAGGCACTGCAACTGGAGTGCACTTTTGTCGGCCAAGGCTGCGGGGGACGGGCGAAGACGATGACGACGACGACGACGACGACGTTGGGTTTAATTTAAAATTTAAATAAGCTTAACAACATTACAATCGCACACATATACATACAAACACACA